>JAQZBX010065593.1:0-16271 GCA_029593785.1 Cabassous unicinctus | reverse complement strand
ACCCCCTTTCTAGCATATACCTTATATGGACATAAACCCATCCCAACCAATCAGAACCCGCCCAGTATGCCTTACCCTTCCCCTGTTTCACTCCACCCCTCCCGCTCTTTATAAATATCAGAGCCTGCCTAATAAAGTTAGACTTGGTAGCCCAGCCTCGTCTCCGGAGCGTGTGGTAGTCTCCGTAATCGTTACTCATCGTCCGCTGGTAACCGGGAAGTGTCCGTCTCCCCACTCTTGTCTGCGGCTTAAGACGCAGACCCCTTCCTTTGGCTCGCTGTGCTCGGGGACGCCTGAGCCCAGTGGGCCGCAACCCGCCTCCCTTCATCCACCGACCACACGATCGCCAAGGGAACCGCCCCGGGGGTGGCGATCGGTGGCGGCGGCAGAGGGCGGTGGTCAGCGGTGGTCGGCGATCGGCAGCGGAGCCTGCGAGGAGTCACGTCGACAAGAAGACACTTTGTTATTTTCATATCAGAAATTAATTCCCAGTACCATATCAAAAAGGATATTAAAAAGGAACTTAATATACAGTAAAATTAACACAGGCAAATAGTTTCATTTATTTGGAATATAAAGAAAAGTGATTGACTTTCTGATAATCAATGTTTTTTTCTATTTAATGAAATAGATGCAACTAAAATATTTAGGGACATAAAATAAATATGGTAATGTGCTAACACTAAGGATGAATGAGGAAAGATAAAGTATGGTTCTGATGTGGCTCCCAAGTCAGATGTGGTACCAGCTGTAAGGCTGATGAGTTGGGAGATACGCATTCCTAAAAAACAGACAAAAGACTCAAAGTAAGAAAGAAAGAAACATTTCTAAAACTCAGAACATTAAATTACTAATTTGATATCTATCATGTCTAAATTGCAATTACCTGATATTATGACATTTATGTAGTATCATTATCCAAAAATAATATACTATCATTTTACCTAAATATATCCAAATTTATGTCCAACTCTAAAGTTAATATAACCTTAAATATAGTCATATAAATATATTCAATGAATATTTATGATCTGTTATGTTATACTAGGCACATTTTAAGTGCTTCAAATATATAATGGAACAAAACAGTAAAAAAAACCTACCAATAGATAATAAACAGTACAGTATACATAATAAATAAATATATAGAACACACAAAAAGGCAACACATTTTACTAGAAAGTATAGAGCAGGGTAACTGGGACTTGAAAGTCTGGGGTGAGTTTGTATTTCAAATAAGGTGAACAAGGTAGCTCTTAGTAAGAAAATGACAGTTGAATAGGCACATGCCAAGATCTAAATGAGGTAAAAGAAGCTTTACTTACTGGCAAATATGTTGGGCCATCAACTTTGTGGCTGTGAATATGTATTCTGAGGGAAGGCACCGTATCTGTCCCTGGGGATCCCATTAGACTACAGAATTAAAACATTAGGCAACGTTTTTTTTATAGACACAGAAAATAGATTACTTCAAAAGCGACCACATTCCCTTTGAGGTGTCTGAATACAGATTTTAATTAAAAAGTATCACAGTTAAGTAATCAATAGTCCCTGCCAGTGAAGTTGTTACTATGCAGAAAATGCAGACAATCTCTTTGGAAGAAATTTTCTCACTGCACTGCTTTATTTCAGCCATTTGTTTCAAACTTTCAACTTTCCAGCAAATTCACTAAATAATAAGGATAAAAGGGGTGTAGTGCTGACAGGGCTTAATAGCCAACCCAAAACAATATGTTAAAATAAAAAGAATTTCAAGTTTTAGAGAAAAAAGGTGAAATGATCCTTTGACTGCAATGATCATTTTAAATAAATTTTAAATTATTCTTCTTAATTTCTAAGGCAATTAGGTATTAGTGATGAATTCAGGATTAAGTCAAGCAATTCAGCCTAATAAGTGTACAAATCAATAAGATACAGATTTTGCTGTACATATAATTCAGGTACCCCAAAACATAACTGCATAGACTAAAAGAAAAAATAGCCTACACATTTAAAAAGTTAATCATTTCATGTATGTATGATTAATTTACTTAATAAACAACTTTACAATAGGGTCCAGTTGGTTTACTTTATTGCCTTACCCCTTTCTTTCTTTAAAGATTGTTCACATTGCTTTATAAGAAATAAAACCTTTATCTATTTTAGTAATTTTTGTCACATTGAGTGCTTAAACAATTAAGGTAAGTACCTTTGTAGTAAATTATTTTCTAACAGACACTCTCTACTGTCAAAATGTATGTGCTTATATGAGTGGTAATATTCACATTAGTATTTTTTTTTAATGTGATGTTATAAGTTTACAGAAAAATCATGCATAAAATAAAGAGTTCCACCACCCTATTACTACATGTTACATTAGTGTGGTACATTTATTACAACTGATAAAAATTTTTTTTATAACTATACTATTAACTACAGCCCATCATTTACAATAGAGTTCACTGTATTGTATAATTCTTCTTTTTTTAAATTTTTATTCTGGTAATATATACACAACCTAAAATTTCCCCTTTTAATCACATTAACATATATAATTCAATGCTGTTAATTGCATTCACATTGCTATGAGAATCACATGGCCATTTGATTCCACATATTTGATTAACTAAAGGACATAAAATCATATTCCTATGTCAATGATATGCTCCTTTTTTTTCCCTGAAATGGAACCATAATTACTGTTTCTAGTAAATTATTTAAAGCAACATAAATTGCATTTTGAAGAGACCATGAGTCCTCTGATTCCCTATCCATATATAAAATTTGGATCAAGCAAGTGAAAACACAACCTACAGAATGGGAAAAAATAGTTTCAAATCATATATCAGATAAGGGTTTAATATACAGAATATTTAAATAAATCCTACAAATCAACAACAAAAACACAACCCATATAAAAATGGACAAAGTATCTGAATAGTCATTTCCCCAAAGGAAATACACAAATGGTCAATAAATACATGAATAGATGCTCAACATCATTAGCCATTGAGGAATTGCAAATTAAAACTATAGTGAGATTACCCTTCACACCCACAAGGATGGCTATTAATGGAAAGAAAAAAAGCAACAGAAAATAGCATGCATTGGTGAGGATGTGGAGAAATTGGAACTCTAAAGCATTGTTAGTGGGAATGTAAAACGATGTGAAAAATAAGATGGCGGTTCCTCAAAAGATTAAATATAGAATTACCACTTCTATATAGTGGGTCTAGTATAGAAATGGGTATATCCCACTTCTAGGCATATACCTAAAGAGAGTAAAAAGACAGTCACAGATACTTGTACAACAATGTTTTATAGCAGTATTATTCACAATAAACCAAAGCTGGAAATAATCCAACCATACATCCACAAATTATTGGATAAACAAATTTGGTGCATAAACACAATGGAATACTATTCTACCATAAGATAAAATGAAATTATGACTCATGCTGCAACATGGAAGAACCTTGAAAATAATATGCTCAGTGCAATACATACAATACAAAATTGTATGAAATCACTAATGAGATGACTAGAAATAGCAAATTCTCAGAGGTAGAAAGCAGATT
The DNA here is from genome assembly GCA_029593785.1 of Cabassous unicinctus. Classification (NCBI taxonomy): domain Eukaryota; kingdom Metazoa; phylum Chordata; class Mammalia; order Cingulata; family Chlamyphoridae; genus Cabassous; species Cabassous unicinctus. The sequence continues at coordinate 12,714 of JAQZBX010065593.1, read as the reverse complement.
AGAGGTTACTGGGGAATGAAGGCATAAAGGGAGAGGGGAGAGAGAGTGTTTGTTTAAACAAAAACAAAAAACAAAAAAGTCTTTCACTCAACAAATCATGAAAACAAAACAAAGCCAAAAAATTTTTAAAAATTAAAAGAAATCAGTGGTTGCCAGGGGTTCAGGGGAATGGGTTGGGGTGGGGAGCAGGATAAATAGGTGGAGCCCAGAGCACTTTTAGGGCAGAGAAACTATTCTGTATGATACTGTAGTGGTTGATACAACACAAAGCATATGCCAAAATCCATTTAAAAATGTGGTTGGACATTAGGAATATTTTGGAAATATGGTTGATGATCTAGTAGGACTACTGCTCTGGCACCCTCAGAACTTATGGGATACAAAAAGATATGAAAATATTTTTGTAACATGCACATTTCATGTAAAATGTTACTTTATCTCTTTCTTCTATTAGAATTATACTACACACACGGCATTTAATTTACTCTATAATTTAAAATTTTCAAAATTGATTCTTAACTCTTAGGCAATACCACCTTTTAAAAATACTTTCTTATGTTTTAAAAAATACTTTAAATTACATAAATGTTACATTAAAAATGTAGAGGATTCCCATACGTCCCACTCCCTACCCCTCCCACGCTTTCCCACATTAGCAACATCCTTCATTAGTGTGGTGCATTTGTTACAATTGATGAACACATATTGAAGCATTGCCACTACGCGTGGATTATAGTTTACATTATAGTTTACACTCTGTCCCACACAATTTTGTAAATTATGACAAAATATATAATGGCCTGTATCCATCATTGCAATGTCATTCAGGACAAAACCAATGTCCTGAAAATGCCCCCATATTACACCTGTTTTTCCCTCTCCCTCCCCTCAGAACTTCCGGTAGCTACTGCCTCCACATCAACGATAAATTTCTTCCAATGCTAGAATAACAATACGTCTATAGTAGAATAACAGTAAGTCTACTCTAGTCCATCGTTCATTCCACAATCCTGAGGGTTCTGGGATGGTGATGCCCGCTCCGCTTCTGAGAGGGGGCTTAGATCCCACGATGGAGAGGGCAATATAACCTTTATTCTTGGATCATCTTCTACTTCCCTGAGTCATATTCTATGGAAAATAAATAAAAGTAGTTTTTCAAATATTTTTCTAGTTTCAAATCTCAAGTTATTATTAACAGTCATTTCCTAGATCCCTCCCCTCTCTCTCTCCCTCTTTCTCTCTTTCTCTCCTTCCCCCCACCCATGTATTGCATAAGGCACTGAATATATTTATCATGATTTACTCTTGAATATATCATAGAGCAAATTTCGACAAATTGGTGGTAAATCACAACTTACTAAAATCATGACAATTTAATTGATCTGAAGAGTCTGCTAAATGATGTCTTTTTCCACAATAAGAAAGGAAAATACAGCATTTTCAAGATATGTAAAAAAAATTAGGTCATCTATATAATTTTGAAAATTCAGCCCTTTTTAAACACTTCATCTTAGGAAATGTGAAATGAATAGAGAATATTCACTAACATTTTGAAAATAATATTTAAAATTCAATTTTAGATTGTCTAAATGGAAAGTGCAATTACACAATAAAATATATTTCAAGTATTAGCATGTCATATTCTTTCTATATTAGGCTTTTCCACATTAGTAGTGAAAATGTTCATTTTAACAAAGACTGTAATATAGTGATGTGTGACATTATTCAGACACCCATTATATTAACATGTCCTAATTAATTCTGAAGTTGATCAGGTACACTGAAAATTTTCAGACCATCAGAAATTTAAATCTTTCCAAAAAAAGTTTTATAGGAACTTCAATAACTACTCAAAACAATGTTGGTCTATGTAATTCATGATCTGAAGTTTGATCTGATGAATATTTGTTACTTTTATTATTGTTTTCTTATGAGAGGAAATAAAAGCAATGGTGCCATTTTAAAATGTAGTTAAAGTAGTGTTTCAGTCAAATTAAGAACTTTAACTCTTACATTAGAGAGTAATATATTTGAAAGCTGCTTTTATCACTTATTAATCATATTACTTTTTTCATTTTAAAAGTTTTATTGAAGTTATCATTCATATATGAATAAACATAAACAATAAGTATATAATAAAAGTTGTGAACTTACAAAACAAACATGCATAATATCATACAGGGATCCCATACATCTCTCCACCACCACCAAATTTCATTGTTGTGAAACATTAGTTACAAATTATGAAAGAGCATCACAGGGCATTACTACTAACTATTGTCCCTATCTTACATTTGGTATATTTTCCCCCCAACCCACCCCATTATTAATCTTGTATATTATAGTGAATACTGTGGTGGAAGATGGTTAACAGAACCATATTACTTTGAGCCTCAATTTCCTTATCCCTGAAACATATAATGATAGTATTCTTCTACATAAGCATGTTTTGAAAATTTTATGACATAAACAAAGGAAAGTTCTTAACCCAGTAACTGGTTCATAGTTACTGTTATATAATTTTAAATGACTGATGCCATTTTCATTTGTTTTGGTGATGTTAAGGATCATTTAAACTATCTTCCCAATTCTTCTTTTTTTCCATATTTTAAATCAATTTGCCTTTTTAGACTATAGAGTTGTTAATTGAAAGGTAGTTTTCCCTTTCTTACAATGCAACAGCCTAATCTTTGTCATTTTTTAAAATGTTGCCTGAAAGAGTGAATAGGGATTATGAATGATGACTGCTGCCTATGTCACGTGGTCCCATTTTAGGCTAACGAGGAAAATGTGAGGATTTTTATATATGATACAGAAACATGTGTTTTCATTTCTCCCTGAGAGTATGAAAAGAGATAGAGGATATTGTGATGGTGGAACTGCAAGGAATGTGACACCGAAGTTACATGGTACTTTTATAGAATCACATTTTTTGTTGGCTGCTAGTTTAACCACTTGAGACGGTCAATTTTTCATTCGGGAATTTAACAGATCCAATCTTACACTCTCACTCTCTCTTTCTCCATGCTTTGTATGAGAACCGTGCATCTGATGTTCTGACAAAGAGCATTTTTGCCATGAATTCTGTTCTCTGTGTTTTCATGCCAGAGCCTCATATTTATGACTGTTTTTTTTTCCTCAATATCTGGCCAAGAAGAGAACAAGGCCCTGATGAATGTCAAGTAACTTGGATATATGAATACCAAGTTGGTCTGAGTGACACAAGAGAGGTGAATTATTGAACATAAATGGATGTCAGCAAGGAAATGTGCCCGGAATATGTAATAGCATGAAGTCTTTTTTCCTTTTAAGTAATCAGAATTGGGAAAAATATAGATAAAAGGATTAAATTTTACATTTAAAGCTGAACAATAAATAATTAGAAACTAAATAAAATCAATACATACTATTATATTCTGAGTAATTACAATGTCTGTCAGAAGAAATATATGCCCTGTTTATTTTTAATTTTATACCAATTTTTAAAAATTGAATGCATTCTCTAAAAGGTATGTAATATCCATGAGTAAACAAAACATAACTGACACAATTAAATAGAATATATGTTACATACATAAAATGACCTTATATATTAGTAAGAATTGATTATATTCCTATTACATCATATGTAAATGAAATAAACTAGAAAAACAATTCCTATTCCTATAAAATGCATTATAGGTGTGTTTACTTAATTGCAACTTCATTCATCTAGTCCTTATTAATTACGGTTAATATGTTCTCATTCATTCATTTGACAAACATATCTGAGCACATATAATTAGCTAGTATAGGAGGGATTTTTTAAAGCATTTAGTGATTATTTTATTTTATAGAATAAAGAAATAAAAGCTAACTCTTAGCCTTTTTCTGGAGAATCTCCTACATACATTATGTCTCATTTCCCTAACGAGGGAGATTGGGAGGGGAAAAAAAATCAGATTGAATTACTTAGTGTTAAAAAGTGTCAGGGAGTGGATGTAGCTCAGTGGTTGAGTGCCTCCTTCCCACGTAAGAGGTCTTGGTTTCAATCCTCGGTACCTCCTAAAAAAAAAAGTATACCTTTGGGTGAATCAGAAATAAGTAATGTTGGCTGCACTGGTCATCATGGATTCTTTAGTTAATACTGAATCTCACAAAGGAAGGAAAAGCAATTGGACTGATAATAGCTGTGTGTCAGTTCTGTTGATAAGCCCCTTAAAGGGAAAGCTGTAAGTTCTCAGCTCTTGCTTCTGAAATAATAGCCTTGGGAGAAAAAGATCAGAGTGAAATTCTTCCTGCCCCATGGGTAAGAGCCAGGAGTGCTGTAAACATTCTGTCAACTCAAAACAAAATAGGGCTGCTATGGTTGCTTTATATTTATCCTGTTCAATAAATACCTGAAACCCATCATCTGTCTACATTTCTGACAGGAGGTGGGGATCTCAGAGACTTAATACAGCTAATAAATTATATAGGGAGATTTTAATAGCCACATTCATCATTAGACACATCCATCCCTAATGGGAAACAGACATGACTGTAGGAGGTCAAAACAATTGAAAGGAAAAGAGAGCTCGTTTACCATTTCCTTCTTTGTCAAGTATGTTATTTATGTAATTCTATTACCACTCAAATTTACCCAACACATCACGCTGTATGCTCCCATGAAAAATACACTTCTCATAAATATACACTGCTCATGCTCAACTTGATTGGATAATTTATTTTTTTAGTTAACTTAAGAGTTATTCTGTAATAGTCAAACAGTGTGCAAACACTGTGCAAATGTGGTATTGAAAGTGACATGTCCTTTTCCTAAAATGGTAGATAAACCTTTGTACTCAAGTCAATTTTCTTGTGGGTACAATTACGGCATTAAAAAGGTAAATAGAGCTATATACAAATTTTGATAATCTATACAATTGCTTGAATCATATAATTCATTATTAGAATACCCAGAGTCATACTCAGATCTTGATTTAGAGCAGCTCTGTCCAATAGAATTTTCTGCACTGATGGAAATATTACATAATCTCTACTGTACAAAATGATAGTAATTAGTCACGAAGCTACTGAGCGCTTGAAACATGGCTAGTGCAACTGAAAACCCTATTTTTCATTTTGGTTTAATTTTAGTTCAATCAAATTTATCTTTTAAAAGCTACATATTGACTACATACACATGTGTAGTTTGCACATATATACATATGTATAATAAGTTTAATGATTTTTTACTTACAGAAAGGTCACAAAACAGAAGAAATTAATGTATAACTCTTAACCTAGTATTAACATCTTGCAAACCATGCTAGTGTTTTCTAAACAAAGAAATTTATAGTGGTATATTACTAGTAACTAAACTATGGTCTTTATGTGAGTTTCACCAGTTTCTTCACTCATGTCCTTTTTCTCTTCTAGGATTTAGTCCCCACTCCCATATTGCTTTCTCTTGCAATTTCTGTCTCATCCAGGCTGTGACAGTCCTCAGTCTTTCCTTATCTTTCATAGCTTTGATACTTTAAAAATAATGGTCAGTATTTTTTTGTAGAATATCCCTCAGCTTTGTTTTTTATGTTGTTTTCTCATAATTAAGATTATGCATTTTTGACAGTCATACAACAGAAGTAATGTTTCTTCTCAGTATATTGCATCAGGAAATATATGATGTTGATTTGTCCTATTATTAGTGATGTTAACCTTGATCACTTGTTTAAGGTGACTTCTGCAGGATTTCTTCATTGTCACATTATTATTTTTTTCTTAGTAATTAATAAATTTTGTGGGGGAGTCATTATGAGAATATGCTAATATTCTATTTTTCCTCTAACTTTTGCCCAGTAATTTTATACCTATTGGTGGATTTTACCTTTATCAGTTATTACTTTCGTGTTTTAATGGTGATTTTTCTCTTTTCTTTGTTCTTTCTATATTTGTTAACTGAAATTCTCTGTAAGAAAGAGCTGTTCTCTCCTTCCCTGTTGATTTAATTATTTCAATCACAGTGAACTCATGGATATTTATTTCATTCTATGTTTCTATTCCAGCACCATCATTATAAATGATTGAGTAATAAAACTCAAATTGTTCCATCCTTAGCCATTAAGAATTACATGTGCACAATAATAAATGATTGATTAAATTAGTGAGTAGCTGTGTAGTTAAATGATTGAATATCTATCAAAATCAAGTTTCAAAAGACTAATAACATTGAACATGCTCAAATCAATATTTTCAAATTTTGTAAAATATTCAAATATTGCTGAAATTTTAAAAGTGGAATTTTGAAGATATCTTGAGAAAGCATTATGTTACTTTACATATGAAGAAGATAAATCTCAGAACTAAAAAGTTACATGAATAAGATTGTACAATTGCAAAATCAGGAATACTCATTAGGATGAATCTGTTTTGATCAGTTTCTATAATGACAACTCAATCTCTTTCTTTTTTTACTTTCCTTCTCCTTGCTTTGTGTTTTCATTGCTTGTTTTATCTTTCTACAATTTTAATTGTACATATACACATATAATAAACACATAGATATCTACTTCATTTCTTGAACTTTTCCAAAACCTTATGCTAAACAAAATTAAACTGCACATCCTGATATTCTTTAAATTCTTTTGTCTGTAATATATTATTTATCTAAACAGTCTGCTATTTTCTTTTAGAAGTAGCTCATATTTACTTGTTCCATGTTATCTTGCAGGCAACTTTAAGCTTTGTATAATGTTTTGCTATATTGTAATAACTAGAAATTCCTTATTATATAATTATTTTTACTTTACAAACTTTAAAATATTAAGGAATGAAAATCATAAACTTTATTTTAATGTCCTGTTCAGAAATGCAAAAGCATTATTCAATAATTCAATAATTATTTGTTTTGTAGAATGTCTTTTTCAATGCTTTTATTTTAGGAGTTTAATTGCAGCTAATGTAACATAAAAATAGATGTGATACTGTGTGAGAGGTAAATACTAATGCAATTTAATTTTATTCTTCACAACATCGAAAGATTTCAGACTTAGTATTATTCTGAACACTACATAAAATAAACTCAGAATGCTAATGTAATCATAGGAGTGGCAGTGGGTTGAGAGATGTTTTATAAATAGAATATTCTGAACTATAGTCTGAAGAAAAAGGAATAGACAAGAGACTTTGATATGAAATGCCTAAATCCAATTACCAAAGGGGAAATAATTATAATTCTAGTCACATAGCTATTTACTGCTTCTTTAGGGTAGGCCAAAATTTGAGAGTTTCCACTGAGATAAAATATTAAAGCTTTTGCTGAAATGATAACAAGTACAATGGTATTAAATATTTTATTGTACTTAACTTTCTCTTACTTAAAATACATGAAAGTTAATTCATTCTCAATAAAAGTCTTATAATAGCTGTTTCTGAGAGTACAACAGGATCCATTCAAATTTGATTCGTTTGTTAATTATTTGCTTGCTTAATAAAATAAAAGGGAACGTATGCATTTGTTATTACTAGTGAATTTTATAAGTAACCAACTTCAAATTTGAATGGGACATTAAATTGTTATGGCACAAAAATGGATCTAAGAATTTTGAAATTGAAGACTATATTGCAGCAATATCCTTAATAAAACAGTTGCAAAAATAACTCAAACTTTGTACTTCAGAAATATAAAAAGAATAAGAACAAATCTAAAGGAATTGGGGAAAAATTAAAAGATTTTTTTCCCTTTTTTCTAAGAGTTTTCAAATTATATATATATTTTTAGTCTTGGTGTCATTGGGAACTCCATGTAATGTTGTTTCATGTATGCTCTTTTAAATTTAGGAATGAGTATCTCAATCATTTTTTAATGATGTCATTATGGTATGAGCATGAAAATAAATATCAGATTTCCTTCCCTGAAAGAACATTTATCTTTATCAGAAAGGAGTCAGAAGAACAACTATGTAAATATATAGATAAATATAATACTATGTTCATACATGTTGAGGTGCATAAACCTAGGATTATTGAAATTAAACAACTGAGATACTTAACCATCATTAAAAACAGGTAAAAATGCTGGTTTGGAAAAGGCCATTCAAAATGTAAAGGGATGAAGACCATTTTGTTAGTTTCAGGGAAAAAAAAAGATACTTTATGCATATAAATGACATTAACTACACAAAAGCATAGACAAAAAAGAATTTATTTTAAAAATAACCAGCTTTTTTTTTTTCCCAATTAGCAAGCTTAGGAAAGCTATAGACATGTCCTAGCTTAGGATGGTGTTGACTAGAAGCCTCCGGCGAGGCATCTTACAATCCCCATCTAACTTTCTAAGAAGAAAGGAAAAACTTGCAGTAATATTAATAGAATCCTCTGTCAGTCTGATGCTGTCGGTGGACACCAGTGAAACTGAAATACTTGAATTGCTGTTTCACATGGTAAAAAAATTAAGTAAGCCATTTGAGAAAACAAACTTTGTCTGGAAAACACAAACTGTGACTTAACAGCCTAGTATTACACCTGCAACCCACAAACATTGTCTCCTCATTTTAAAATTAGAAATCTTGTGCCAACTAAAAAGTAGATTTTTTATTTTATATTATGGTGATTGCTTTCTGAAGCAAACTGAATAATTTTCTCATTCCACTCCTTAGCTCACCCCCAAACATTTTTTTCGCCATGTGCAAATTTCAGGAAACCCACTGGTAAGATATGACACATAGCATCCCATAAAAATATATTACATCTACAGTATGGGAGGCAAAGCAAAAAATAGGTAGAGATAGGGAAATAGTACAAATCGATGTCTTCCATTTGATAACAGAACCAAATAGCAAGACAACTGAGGAAAAACAAAAAACACTTTTTTTCCACAAGAATCTAGAAGAACAGCAAAACATTAAAATTTGGATGTTGGGCCAGAGTTTTCCACTTAAACACGTGGGTCTACCATGTATTCAATAAATGAATTTAACTCTCATAAAATTAGAATACAGTAGGACCAAGCATAATCTATAAAAAACTTCTACACAAACATGGGATTTGGATAGATTTTCTCTCATTGAACATTAATATACTCAAAGATAACAAAGTGAAGACAATGAAACATACAATGTATCGAGAAGCTTTTTATCTAGAAATGATTTACTGTAGAAGCTGGATGATAATTTTAGAAAACAATTTGACGTCTTTAATAATATGAAGAATTCTATGACTTTTATGAGATAAAGCTAACCGTTTACAGAGAAAACACATTGAAGTAAATGGTCAAAATAAGAGGAAATTGGAAATGGTAAGCAAAGGCATGTTTAAATAAGCTAAAATATCTAATAGCAGCATTAAAATACATAGTGGAAGTGGTAAAGTCAGTACTGATACCGAAAATTTCAATCAGAAATGTGCTGAAAAGCTCTCTCCAAATGCAAGTAGAAACCTTTTTTTGAAAAAAATGGGGATAAGGTGATATACGTAGAAGAGAGCAAAGAGACCTAACCTAAGGATTACAGGTACTCTTGAAAAATGAATGAAAATAATCAGAATGAAAGCAATACTGGAAGTTGTAAAAGAAAGAAATATTTGCAATATGTTGAAGAATTTCCCCTTATAGAAAATACTTTATTACTGTATTCTAAGCAAAAGCAAATGAAGTTTATCAGACCTGAAAATGTATTGTATATCTAATTTTACATAGTTAAAATATGCTAAAATTACCAGAAAAAGTTTTCATAAAAAAGAGAAAAGTTTCAGATTTCTCAACAATATTTATATATGAATGAGAAGAAATATAGTCAAATATGATAAAGTTTATGAAAGCCAAATTTTACTTTTTTCCAAATTTTCTTTCATAGTTTAAGGGCTTAGCAATTTTCTCATAAATTCAAGAACCTAGAAAATCTAACATTCACAGTTCATCTTCAAAAAAATGGGAAAGTATCATAATGGAAAATGGATTACAATTTGTGAGTAATAACTCAAGGATGGGAAAGTGATAGTAAAATAAAATGAACAAGAATTGGCTAATAAAATAAGCAGAATTTAGCCCTATCATATTTGCAAATTTGGAAGTAAAATGAATAATAATAATAAACTATCATTTGAACATATATTATACTAGAATCAACAATACAAGTATAATTATTAACTCCAAATCACATTAATCAAAAAAGATGAAAAACAGGACAAAAGGACATGAAAATGATTTTATATAGAACCTGTTTAAAATTGATCATTTTTATGTCTTTAAAATGTGATGTATATAAGTTATGTGTTTGAAAACTACTTAGTGATGCAACATATATAAGCTGGTATACGTTCCAACTGAACAGAGACTATAAGAACATACATTATTGCAACATATATTTCTTGTATGGATTAGTAAAATGTATAAAGAGATCACTTTTATGTGTGAGGAGCCTTTATGATAGCTCTTTGATCTCTAAAGCCAAAAGGATTTAGAAGCCATTGTTAGCAGTGGCAGAGAGAAAGTTGCCATCTTATTTTATATCCCTTTCATACTTGGCCTCTTTTTAGTTCTATGAATTCAGAAGGCTTTCTGGGTCATGCATTAATATACAGTGGACAATGCTATGGTCTTAAAATCTAGGTGAAAATAGATTTCTAAAAGATTTTCAATACTGAATAATTTATTAGGCCCCAAATGATCTAAAATCCAATAGAATGTAAAATACAGTTTATCTTGCCTGCCTTGGCCTTTGAATAAGTCTAAAAGAATTATAATAGTTTTCTTATATGTATCACAATTCCAGACAAAGGGATTGTAGTTCATAATTTCTCACTGGGTAAATGATAAAATGTAAGTAAAATTAAACTAAAATATAGTTATTTAATATCAATGGCTAAGCAAATTTTCTCCCTTAGTTTTATTTATTTCTTTAACTCAGTTAATTAGAATTGATGAAAGTTGCAATGAAAATTGAAAGTCAAAGTGAAAAAAAGATTTTAAATTGATCTACCAGAATCATTACTGAAGTGATTATTTCTTTGGAAAATTTCATTAAAAAGTTAAATGAAAAAGAAAATTAGATGACTTGAAATTTTTCTTAGATGATAATTGTTAATGAACAAAATTGAATAAAAGTTTATCTGAAATGCATTCTTATTCATTTTAATTTTTACACCACTTTTTGCCAAATAGAAATAAACAAATATAATTTAGGATTTTTAAGAAAAAATATTTACTTGAGTTCATCTTACTAAACATTGAGACTTAAAACCTTAAAAAGGAGAAAAACAGAATTTGTATCTTTATTCTTAATGAATTTGAATGTCAGGAGAGATGAAAACAAGAAACAGCTGCTTGGTCAGAAACATTCTTTGCATAAAATGCAATGTATTAATTGTGTTCTATGTTTTCCTCACAAACCAAATGTACAGCTGCAAGCCAATCTACTTTTCATTGACTTTTATAAATTCTGTTCACAGAAATAATAAACTACAGATTATAAATTGACCTTACATTAAAATGTATTTGCTTTGTATAATATACATACAAGAGAACATATGTAGTAGTTATGTATGTTATGCAGCATAATAATAAAATGAAGAGCCATGAAACCACCGCTTAACTGAAAAATTATATTATCAATACCCCAGTATTTGTGTGCTGCATTTCACTAAATCTTCCTGCCTAACCCAAGGTATTTTTAGTAGTAGCTTCTTTTATATTTTATGCTTATATCACACATGTGTGCATCTCCACACAATATAATGATTAATTTAGGTTGTTTTTGAACTTTATATAAACATTTTAATATTTATGCAAGTTGTTTTTCATGCAACATTAAATGTAGCAGATGTGTGTCCATGTTGTAGTGTTTAGCTATATTTCATTTCTTTTTACTGCAATAAAATACTGCATTTTCCAATTACACATTTTATTCATCCATGATCCTGTTCATATACATGTAATTTTTTATTCTTAGTTTTTGCTTCAATCAATAATAATCCACTGAACACTCTCATACAGGTCTTCTGTTGTACACATTCACGGGTTTCCCTAGCATATGTCCCTAGCATATGTCCCTAGCTGAGGAAAAGTTCACCTGTGCAAGATAATGCCACATTGTTACAGGTTTTTAAAGCAATCTATACTCTTTAGACATATCTTTTCATAGCTGTCAGATTCTTTTTATTTTTTATTATGTGGTTTGCGTTTTATTAAATAAAACCGTAAGCAGGAAGAAAAGTGGGGAGCATCTCCCAACAAGAAGAAGTTATTTGCCCTCCTTCCCTGGCGCTTCCCCGGCAACTGGCTGGGACCCCCTCGCTGGCTCACCTGTGCCACTCGCCCCACGGACTTGCCACTTCCCCTAAGCCCAGCAAACCGGCTTGTCTTCCCACCACTTCCGGATGGTGAGTGCACCCTGCCACTCTCTACTCCATCATCTTGGATCCTTCAAACTATTTCTAACACTTTAATCAGAAAACTTTTCTGGTTAAAATTTAGTAGTAGTAAGTTAATATTGAGGATTAATATGTGGAGACGACTGCCTCCATTAAATTTAAGTTGAGCTATTTTACTCTAAAAATCATTCATTGATTTGACTTTTTAATATGCCTATTATGCCTTAGATGATAAAATGTGTATTAACAGTAAATGACAGAAGAGGATGTGGCTTAAGGGTTTGAGTGCCTGCTTCTCACATAGGAGGTCCCAGATTCGGCCCCTAGTGCCTCCACCCACTAAAAAAAACCCAAACAACTCAGGGGAGTGGATGTTCCTCAGCCCCA
>JAQZBX010065591.1:0-16274 GCA_029593785.1 Cabassous unicinctus | reverse complement strand
TTGGCATCAGAACAGGAATTTCTAAGCCACAAGTTAATGTTCTATAAAAGTTAACATCCTAATGCTTACCTAAAGTCTATAGTGTGCCTGCAACCTTGCTTAGCTATAGAAAGAATGCTTACGTAAACTTTACATAACTACAGAAGGAATGCTTACAAGCCTGCCTAAAAAATAGTATATAAAAGCTAAGCTATCCTACGATAAAAGAAAAGATATACGTCGATTCTCACTCAGCTTGGTGTGCGACTCATCATTCTCGCCGACTCCCTTAATCACCTTCAGCCTGCTCCCTCGTGCCTCGGCTGGACCGCGGCAGGTTGATTACAATGGCAGTGAGAGTTAAAATATTCCCAGTCAGGGCACCTAGATAAAACACTAAAAACATCAGACCTTGCAAAACTTGAAGCTCAGAGGTGGGTGGTTGAGATATCCATGAGGAGGAATTCAGTGAAGGTAGTGAAATTGTCCATATCTTCTAATATGTTTCAGTTTCCCTATAGTCAAAGTATAATATGATAAAATATGCTAAAAGCTAAATAGAGAAAATCCACATTTGTGGAAACAAATTGTCACCATTGGCTATTCATCAGGAATACAGAATAAAGGAATAAAGGAAATGGAAAAAAAAGAAAGTATTTTGAAATCAATGAATGCACGTATTTCCCTTTACATTTTCTTTCCTAATTGCTCCAATGTGTTAATTTCTATCTTAATAGGATCAGATAATATACATTCATTAAATGATTTAAAATAAATCCAAGGCCAAAATATTTCCGTTTTTTAATCATATGTTTACTATTTTAATAAAATATCTTTTCAAACTCTACCTGTGTACATTCAGTGATAATACCTAATTTTCTTCCCTACTAAATGGTCATCCCAGATATGACCTGCAATAGATCCCCCATAACAGTCCATTTGTTTGCACAGGTTATAGCTATTTCTGACATTTTTTACATACCAGATGGTTAGGATGATTGCTGATATATCCTGTTCTTTGGCTGGCTGTCTTAGAAACTGTTCCTTTATCAAAATTTGTCAATGATTCTGAGTTTCTTCAGGGAATGATTAATGAAAAGAAGAGCAGATAGATTATATCTCTCCACTCTTTCATTTCAGTTGTCCTAATAATAACATCCATATGAGCCTTTTCTTTCCTCCTTTACCCTGCAATCCATAAAATTTTTATTTCATTCTGATAATAATCTATTCAATTTTTCTGTTGCAGTATGTGCCAGATTTCCCTTGCTGTCTCTCTAGTTTACCTTCTCACCTGCACAAAGTGTCTAAGAAAAGCATCCCACCTGATATGACTCCTTTTCAAAGAACCTTTCTGCCATCAGGTATGAATTCCAGTATGTGATGAAGGATTAATTTTTGTCCAGATATTTTTCCTATGTGTTTTTCAGGAATTCACTGAGACCTCCTTATTTAAAAATAACTATTGTAACCACAATTATTTTACTCATACTTACCTTGAAGAATTCCAAATTATAAATAAATCCTTTTTCATATTTAATTTTCCTCTCAACTCAAAAGCATTTTATTCAAGGATATATTTACAGAAATATTTAGTTTTATATGTGTAAAACAGAATTCAGGGATAATTAAAATGTTAGAATTTAAATTATCATTAATAATATATTTATTTATAATTGATTTGTAATTGCAAAAAATGCAAACGTTTTGGCTAACATTTTATGTGGATAATAATAATTTCTAAATAATTTCTATTTACTTTCACTGATTATATTCATGAATCTTTAGCTCTTTGCACAATATTTTATGCAATTTATTATAATAATCACACAATGCTCTACATATCTTGTATTAAACTCATTTTTATCAAGAAGAAAATTTAAGTGGAGAATACTTCTTAAATATCAAATACAATACTTAGTGATTAAATCGATACTATTTACCTAAGGACAGATTATTGAACATATCCAAAATTCTAGATGACTTTTAAAAATTTCATGTATCTAAACAATGCATTGTTATTGATCCTAAGAAGTTTCATTCCCTTTCTCCACCTCTGCAGATTCCATCATTTTCTTTATTTGTATAATGTCTCATGTTTCCACAGACTAAAGTTACTATACATCGTCTACCTCAGAATGCATTTTAATAGATAAAATGCTTAGCTTTGGGTGTAAGAGAGAGAAAGAGAGTTCAGAGGTTTTCCCCTGATCCTTAATACCTCAGGGATATTTTGAAATAGCTTACTTTATAATTGTAAAATGAGGATAAAATGAAAAGGAAACCTATACCTCAGGGATTTTTAAAAACATAAAATATAATATATTTAAAACATGATCATATTTAGTCTTAATATCCAGCACATAAATATAAGAAATCATACATATAGTAAAAACTTCACTGTATATATCAACAAATCCATTGATATTTTAAGGACTGATTTTTTTTTCGTGGATTGATTTTTATGAAATACCTTGGTAAATCAGTTGCCTCTGAATAGCTTAACTATGCTTTACAATCTAATTCATGTAATATTTCCTTCATAGTGCTTAAACTGCTCAAGTTCTTCTAATTTCTGTAATTTCTAGTTTCTAATATTTTCCACATTTTTAATGCAGCCTATACATCACATACATTTCCTCAGTTATCATTTTTAAAACCAATCATGTATAATAAAACCAGAATCAGTAACATTCAAACTCTCTGAATATCAATTCATAATGTGGAGCAGAATTATAGTGTGATAAGTATCTTGACACACATCACAGCTATTTCTGTGAAATTTTCAATAGCCATTTTAAAGAAACACATTAAGTTAAGCATATAATTATACCTGATAAATGATGAATCCCATTTATTTTCTGTAACATGAACATTTCTTTTGCAGTTATAGAGACTTTAGAAAATCCATGATCCTGCTTCTAATTTTCAAAAGCCATCTAGTCACTTTTTAGGAAGATTTACATTTAGCCTTAATCATGTGAACAATTCTGTACTAGATTCTTCATACACTTGGTTATTCCTTATAAAGCTCAGCTGTGTGTCATGAATCTCAGGCAACCAGGAGGAATGATGATTTCACTCTCCAGAGAAGCCAGTTTCCTTCCACTCCTGATTGATTAGGATTACTTGGCTATACTTTTGAGATGAATTAAATTCATGCTTATTACCAATAAAATTAACACAGATTTTTTTGTTAAATTTACAAAAGAAATGTAGTTTTAAAAAGATTCACAAGTCACTGGTGATTCAATATTTTCATTTTTATGTCATATTTTAAATATAATTTATTTGCATTATAATATATCCATAATATCTTGCGAACCCAAATAAAATACATTTTCTAAGAATTGGAAGTAACATTATGGCATGAATAATAATCATAGACTTTAAAAATATTCACAAAAATAAAACAAAAATATCCCAGTAGCTACTAAATTAAGGAAATGTATGATATATTTTAGAATAGATTCTAAAAAGAAACAATGGTAAAAGATTGTGGCACAATGTGGCACTTTTATCAAAACTGCTTTGAAGAGAGACTTGTACATAGTAAATCGTGCTAACAAAAGTTACCCCCCAGATTTTAAGTTACTATAGGCAAAGTCAGTTTTGAGGAAAGTAGTTCATTTGTCAGTTTCAGAAAATTCTTATTAATTAAAGTGAATCAAGAGAGTATCAGAATGTAGGAAAGATTAAGAAGCTGTCGGGAAGACAAGGCAATGAAGGCTCACTAAAAGAAGTTTTCATCTAACTACCAATTTACAATTTGGTAAACTGGCAGGGAGGGTGGGTAAGTTGAGGAAATGAAGTCAAATCTATGAAAGGAGAATGCCTCAACTTAGTACAGGAAAATTTTGCCTTCACCACATTCAGGAACACTCAGTGAGAGTTTCACAGAAACCAAAGCAGATCTTTACCTACTTTCATATGTCTTCGTATCTATATTTTAGGCAAAAAAAGCAAAACTGACAATTTGCTCAGCCTGAGAGAGCCTCAAAATTTTCCTAATATGGCAAGAGTAACTCAGAATGAATCACAATTATAGCAGATCTGGATAGATTTTCATCTGGAGAGGATTATTTATTAATAAAGCCATACTATTATTATTTGCTTGGCTACTTCACACTCAACAGAGGGTAATGGTAGCCAAAAGACTTAAAAAATTACACTGCCCAAGATTTCTTGAAATATTGCTGAAACTAAATTAGTAGAATTTATATAAATCATCTGTTCTCAAGGGTTTTTTTTTTGTTGTTGTTTGTTTTAGGAACAGTTTACACTCTAAATAATTATTGAAAGGCTTAAGCAACCCATAATTCTGCACATTTTATATATGAAAAATTATCACATTAGAAATTAAAACTGAAATAAGTATAAACTAGTAATTTATTAAAAGCAATAAATCCATTGTGTTTTAATCTACTAATAAACTTTAGATAATGTTATAGCTCCAAACCAAAATAAAATTATTAAGAAAAAAAATGGTTTTAATCCATTCCATTGGTTTGACTGAATAGTGTGAAGTAAAAAGAACTTACACAGATGTATGTTTAGAAAAAGGAAGGAATATTTGATTATCTCTTTATCTAATTGTTCATATTATTATTTAATTTTAATATTTTACACCAAAACACAATAGGTGGTGATTTCTTAAATAATAGTTCCAATTTTTAATCTGAAGCCATGCAGATGAACTTTTCACATTCTCTTAAATGTAAATCCATTATGTATTTACCAATTTGAATAGTAAATAGATGCAAATGATTTTGTAACTTCAAATAGTGTTCTTCTGGAAAATATTGGTCCACAAAGTAATCCAGACCTTACAAATATGACATTTTCTTTTACAATACCCCAAAACATATTTATTAACATAAGCAACAAACCTCTTAAACATAACTTTAAGTATTGATAAGCAATAAAATTCATGTTGTATTACTTTCCTTCTATTCTATATTTCCTTGTGTTTTTTTCTCATAAAGAAATTGTGCTTGGTTTTGACAAATGCCTTTTCTGCATAAATTGAGAATATCATGAGGTTTTTTTTTATTACTTTTTTCTTTTAATATGGTATATTACATTAGTTGATTTTCTTGTGTTAAACTATACATACATATGTTGCATAATCCAACTGGATTATGGTGTATAATTCTTATATGCAATTCTATTCAGTTTGATAGTATTCCATTGAAGATATTTGAATCTATTTTAATATAGGATATTGGTCTTTAATTTTCCTTTATTCTGATATCTTTCTTTAGCTTCGGTATTAGAATGACAATGGCCACATAGAATGAATAAAGAACTTTTTCCTCCTCTTTTTTCTTTGGAAGTATTTGAGTAGTATTGTTAATTCTTCTTGGAATGTTTCTTAATTTCACCAGTTAAGTCTTATGGTCCTGGGATTTATTTTCTGGGAGGTTTTTTTAAATTATTGAGTTAATCTCTTTACTTGTTATTTGTCTATGGACATCTATTCATTCTGAGTATTTTTGTATTTCTAGAAATTTGTCCATTTCTCTAAGTTACCAAATATGTTGGCAAACAATTGTTCATAGTATTTTTCAAAATCTTGTTTATTTTTATTTCTTTGGGGTTAATAATAATAATAATGCCCTCGATTTCATTTCCAATTTTTAATTATTTGTGTACTCTAACTTTTTCCTTTATCATATTAGCAATGTTTTTGTCAGTTTGTGTTGATCTAGTCAAATAAACAACCTTTGGCTTTTGTTGGTTTTCTCTCTTAATTTTTTAAATACTATGTTTCATTTATCTCCACTCTAATCTTTTATTGTTTCTTTCCATTTTCTCATTTTGGATTTAGTTTGCCCTTCTTTTTCCAGTTTCTCTAGGTACTAGGTTAAGTCTTTGATTTTAGATCTTTCTTCTTTATATGTAAGCATTGAAATAAATAAATTTCACTCTCATCACTGCCTTTGCTGCTTACCACTAAATTTGGCATGTTTTTATTCATTCACCTTAAGTTAACTCCTAATATCGACTGTGGTGTAATTGCTTTTAAGAATGTGTTTTTCAATTTCCCCATACATGTGACTTTTCCTCTTGCCTCTGTTATTGATTCTAGTTTCAACTCATTGTGGCCTGAGAACATATGTGTATCCTTTAATTCTTTTTAAATTTATTGTTGCATATTTTGTGACTTAACATGTAGTATATACTGAGAAATGATCCATGTGCATTATTTAAGAATGTGTATTGTGCTTTTTGCATGTGAATTATTCTATATATGTCTCTTAATTCTAGGTGGTTTATGTCCTCACTCAAGTATACAGTCTCCATTTTATCTTCTGTTTAGATTTTCTATCAGTTATTAAAACTGTTGTATTGAAGGTCCCTATTATTCCTGTAGAAAATCTATTTCTGCCTTCATATCTGTCAATATTTTCTTTGTGTAATTTGGGGAGCAGATCTTGGGTGAATATTCATAATTGCTCAGTTTTCTTCTTGAATCGACTCCTTTTTAGTTTATGGAGGCCTTCTTTGTCCCTTGTAACAGTTTTTTTTAGTGCAGTCATTGTTTCCAAAAAATCATGCAGAAAATAGTGTTCCAATATAATGCTCCCCTGAGGCAAATAATTTTACATGGTATTAACACAGTGCCTTAGTAAAGTACCTTTGATACAATTCATGAAAAATATTATTATAATTATATTATTAACCATAATCCATAGTTATACATAGTCCATCTACAGAAACACAACTCCTAACAATTCTACCATTTTGTTGTACTTCTCATATATTATATCTTTATATATTATATATTTAAAACCATTTGTTATCTTTACTGCTAATGCTTTTAAATGTTAGAATGTGTAAGAAGTAACAAGTGGAGGTGCATACCAATAATGTAATAAAATGGTAATGGTGTTTATAATTATCCAAACAGTTACCTTTATTGAAGGTATTTATTTCTTTATATCACTTCAATACACTATAGTGTCCTTTCCTTTCAGTCTTAAGAACTCTTTTTAGCATTGTTTGCATGGCAGTTGTCATGATGATGAACTCCCTCAGCTTTTGATAATCCCCCATTTTTGAAAGACATTCTAGCCAGATATAAAATATTGGGTTGGCAATTCTTTTTATTCAATATTTTAAATATTTTATTCTACCACCTTCTTGCTTCCATGGGTTCTGGTGTGAAATAATTAATTACTTTCACTGGAGATCCCTTATATATAGCACATTATTATCTTTTGGACTTTTCAGAACTCTTCCTAAGTCCTTATCATTCAAGAGTTTAACATAGTGTATCTGGACCTGGATCTCTTTATCATGCTTAGGATTCATTAGAATCCTTGAATGTGTATAATAGGCCATTTGTAAAAATTAGGAAGTTTTCTGGCATTTTATCTGTTAATATTCTGTCTGCCCCTTTCCAGCATTCTTATGATTCTGGGAACCCCATAAGGTGAATACTGTTGTGCATGATATTATCCCACAGTTCTCTTAAGGTCTGTTCATGTTTTGTCATTCTTTTATCTTTCTGCCTAAGTTTGAATCATTTTAATTGTCTTGTCTTGGGGCTCACTAATTCTTTATTCTACTATTACAATCTGCTATTGAAACCCTCTGAGAATTTAAAATTACCGTTTGGCCTTCAAATCCTATATTTATGTTTGCTCCATATTATAAATTCTGCCACTTTATTAGGTCTCTCATTTTGTTTGTTCATCATTTTCCTTGAATCCTTTAGTTCTTTTCTGTATTTTATTTTAGAATTTTTAAGAATTTTTTTTTAAGTTTTGGCTGCTATAAGCAATGTTTTGTCTTTTTCATTGACCTTCTCTGATATTTTATCTTTATCCTTTGGATAGGCTATAATTTCCTGTTTTGCTTTTTGTCTTGTAATCATTTTTTCACACTTTACATTTGACTATTTTAGAAGTGCTACCTCTGGAATTTAGTCCTTGAATTGTCTGTTCTTTAAGCTCATATCCAACTAGTAATATTATACAGATTTTCTTTCATGCCAGAAGCTAACCAAAACAAATGATTGCAAATAAACACCTTTCACTATGTTGACTGGTTGGCTGGTGGTCTCCTTCAGAGTTATCCTTCCTATCAAGAGAATCAGCCTGAGGAGAAAATGTGATGCCTCCTCAGTCATTTCTAAGCCTGTATCTTGTCTTGGGCATGTGCTCATGTACTTAGGAATTCCCCTATTTACAGGAATCCAATATCCCATCTTACATACATGGAATAGATTCCTCCCCTCAATATGGATGTCTTTATGGGGAATCTTTCACCCAGGGGAACTACAACTTGATTGATTTTTATACTGCTTTAGCCCTGTGCAAGCTGCTTCTGCGGCAGGGCAAGTGTTTGGAGGGAGATATAGAAATGAGTGTCCTGGTTCAATACTTCAGATTGCCAACCCACAGACTGTCACTAACATACATGCACCTCAGTCTACTTATAATTGAATAATTCTGTCTGGAACATGGTCAAGCACCCACAATGAGAGCACAGACCAGTTCCATAGCATGCCATACAGGGGTTAGGGGAGACCAGGGAAGTCACCACCAGCTTATACTGCCATTTTAAGTGCTAGTTGCATGACTCGGTGCTCACTCAATTACTGCTTCCACTTTTTGTATTCCAGAGCTCTGTGGAAGTAGATTCTACCAGTTTTTGATAGTTTTATAAGATTCTAAAACTATCAAAATGGAAGGCTGATGCTTCTTAATTTATGATCTTGGTTGCCTGCTCATCATATATATTTTTGGGAGAATATCTGTCAAACAACAAAGTTTGACTAGCTGTGTTTAGATCAGTAAAAACAGTTACTAAATTGCTGACATTGGTAACTATTTTATTCATTCTCTTTTATTATTTATTAACTAGGTAGAGTTAATAAATTTGATTGATATACTGAAAGAAAACATTTTGTTTTGTCACTTTTTCCCCTTTGCTTCTCTAATTTGTATATCATTGATTCCTACTTCTTTCTTTGTTTTCCCTTTTACTTACTGTAGTATAACTTTATTCTTCTTTTCCTGGTTTCTTGAGGTGGATATGTAGATCATTTGTTTTTAGATATTTGTCCTTTCTATTATAAACATTTATAATTTTAAAATTTGATGCATGCACTTTTTATTTTTATTCTGTCACTTTCACTCTCATTCAATTTCAAATAAAAAAATAATGGCAATTTATTTTGATTCACAGATAGTTAAACCATATGTTTTTATTTTGCTAAACAGTTGTTAATATCTAATTTAATGTTATTGTGGTCTGCCCCTCTGCTAAATAAAATCCTTATAATTCACTGAAACTTCTTAATGTCTTAGTAGGTTGTCCTTCTTGATAAAAAAAGCAACTGGTAATTGAAACCAAAATTGTGTTCTATTACATAGCTGTAAAATAAATGAATACATCTGACAACTATGTATGGTCATGATTATGCTCAAACTAATTTCTCATGATTTTTCTTAGTACTGTTCCATTATACCCATTTTGCAAATGATGAGTAGTATCTTATAAATCTAAACAAAACCTACCTTTGGAACCTGTGATTTATCTTCATAATTAAACAAATATGATTGAAAACTTGTGTCCAAAGGGACTTGTACAAAAATTTCCATCAGCTTTTTCTTAGTAACTAAAATATGAATAGGCTACAGATGCCCATCAAAGGAAAATTGATAATGTCAGAAATGTTACAAAATTTAACATTATTCAAAATTTAAAATGAGCAGGCTACTGTAAACCTAACTTTGGTGAACCACATAAACATCAATTTAAGTTTAAAAGAAGAGCCTTGCACAAAAGATTAAAAGATTTACCAATAGAGTAGTGAGGCAGGTTAGCTTAGGAAATGAAGGAAGGCAGCTGGTCAGAATAAAAACACACCAGCTGGGACCCCACTGGTCAGAGCATAGCCATAAGAACCCACACAGAAATCCCCTGAGTGAAGGCAGATGCTTGAAAACAAAGCTATAACAATTACAGCCAAAATGCCTACCAAGTTCTGGTCAGGAGGTACCATTTGAAACTCCCAGGTTCAAAAGAAGTCCCAGATAACTCCAAACAGATAGACTTCCCTAATGTTTCCCTGAAAACTAACAGGTGAAGATAGAAAGGCAACCAATCAGGACAGCAACTAGCTAAGATCCCTCCTTAATATGGGGTGGGGAGATGAGGAAAGCCTTAAAAATACCTACCATTGTAAAAATACCACATTGCATGTCTTATGCTGTAGTACCCATGTCTAGTACTATCTTTCTCTCATTTCTTAATATACTTCTTTTACTGGCTTCATTAAACTGGCACATCTCTGAATACTTTTTTGCAATGAAGCCAAGAACCTAGAAACCCAGAACCCAGAGTGTTCTGCTAGCATATTTGGTGAGCAATCCAGGAGACAAAAGGCAACTAATGCTCCTGACACCTGACAAAGTGTGGTGAGTCTAGGCTTTTCATTAGAGCCTGTCTGTGCCCTCTTTTGTCTTATTAGCAAAGCCCCCCAGACTCCCACCCTGGGTAGTGCTCAGAGGTTTTACCTTCCCCAGTCCCCTGGAAGCCCAGAGATTCCTGTTAATCCATTACCTCTGGGACGCCCAAGGCTGTTTAGTTGCAAGCCATAGTGTAATCAGTCTATAGCTTCTCAGAGACAAGAGACACCCAATGCCTGGAACATTGGAATGGTGAGCAGGGCTCCCAGTCTCCAGGACACTGGGCAATTTCCATTCAGTCTGGTCTAGGAGTGAGACAGCACTGAGACTAACCAACACATTTTTCCTCCCCTAGAGTAATAGGTGGCTTCTACAGCATTCCAGCAGACTTCCCATTGGAGTGCCTTCTCAAGAACTAGGACAACCTACCTACTGATGGTCTAAAAAGAAAGAGGCTAATATTTCTGCCACACTACATGGATGCAGTACAAATTAGAGGACAGCCAAGAGTAGCCTCTGTATGGGACCCTGAATTCAAGTAAACCTCCTGTGTTAGAGAGAAAGAGGAGACAGGCATATCTGAGGGCCAGAGACCATGTGGTCACATGTCTACTCAAAGGGATTAGGAAGTGCACTATCAAACCAGTCAATTACAATAAGCTCAAGGAAATTGCTCAGAATGGACAGAAACACAGCCTGACTTCAAGGAAAGTTGGTAGAGGCAATGAAAAAAATACCCTCTGATAGATGTTGACTCTAGAGTAATACACATCCTCTAGGAACTCACTATATCAGCCTGTATACCTTGGATATCAGTAGGAAGCTGCAAAAACTTTCCCTGGGTCCCCAAACTTCAATGAACTCCCTTTTAGAAAGAGCCTCTGCAGTTTTCAACCATCCGGACCATGACACAGAGGAGAAATGTGAGAGTGGCAGGCTCAGGGCACAGGGACAGCCTCACCTTTAAACTGCCACCACTGAAAGCACCTGTCACTTCAGGGCCACCTGATTCCAGGCTTTACTTCAGCAGAAACCTGCTTCAAGTGTGGAGAGTAGGGCTCCTGGCCCCAACTTGCTTTGCTGCAAGGCCCTACCAAGGCCTTGCCCCAGGAAAGGATAGAAGGGGTTAAAGCTAGGAGTGGCTCCCTGGCCAACACTGCAAACCATAAGCCAGGAGGAGCCTCAAGTGACCCTTGACCTGGCAGGTAAGATAATTAATTTCTTAATTAACATTAGAGGCACTTACTTGGTCCTGACCTGCCACTCCAGACTTCTCTAGTCTCAGTTGGGCCTAATAGGGGAGAGAAAGGGGAATCAAGTTCCAGGCTGTTTAGTAAACCTCTCCCCTGTAGAATAAGAAACCTCCCCATAAGCCATCAATTAAGCTGTGTTCCCTCAAGGAGGAAGCAGTTAAATTCCTCCAGCCAATGATTAAAATTTCATTGAGAGTTATGAAGTAAATAAATAATTGGAGAAATAGACCATATTTATGACATGAAAGATGCAATATTATAAAATGTCTGTTATATTAATTTATTAAATGGCACCAGTATAAAAATCCCTGCAGATTTTCTACAGAAAAAACAGACAGTTTGTCCCTAAGGTACGAATGAAATCCAAATAGCATAAACACTACTAAGGAAGAAAAATTTTAATGGATTTTCTTAACAAATATTGTGTCTTGGCATAAAATAGTCAGTAAACTTTGTGGAATGGAGGAAAAAAAAACAAGTAAAAATTTAAAAGAATAGAGGGAAAATATATGAACACTCCACACATGATGGATACTGCATGGTACTGCAGTGGGAACACCATTCCAACCCCCAACCTATACAAAATCAACTCTAAGTTGATCAAATGATAAAAGTTTAAAACGAATATTATTATTTTGAATATATTTTCAGAGCTTACAGCATAATCCACATTCTTCCTTCCTTTTCATTTATACTGAAAGTGTCTGCTACATGGTCAAGCTATATATCAGTGGGAATACTCTCTGTTACAGGGAGGAACACTAAAATCCTCACAATAAGTTAATTTACCTGAAAAATATTCCTTTAAATGTAAAAATTTGTATAGCTAGCACAAAGGGCATGCAAGAGACAAATTTTTGCTTGCTTGCTGTTGAGACAAGGGTTCATAAGTTAATGCAGCATTTAAAGCCAGAAAGTTGATTACCTATAACCAAAGGGAAATATTAATCAAAAATGTTCTGTTTAATCCTTTAAAATGGCCTCATTCCATATATTCCATTTCCAAGAATTATTGTTTAATTTACTTTGTCCTCTATGGGAAAATATTTGTGTTGTCCCTCTAATTCTGGAAAAAGGCTGTCCCTTGTTAACCACTCACTATTTGAGAAGCAGCTTCTGCTGAAATTTTGGAACTGAAGACTTTATGCCCAACCATGAGACAAGAAGGGAATATAAGACCAGAGAAGTACTCCTAAGCTGAGATTTACAAATCCATTTATTTTCTGGTTTCTAGCAGATGGGTCGCAGTGATATTTTAAACTTGGACACAAAAACCAAATAAACCGGGAGGCATGACTTTAACATGTAAATATAGAAAACAGTTGGAAAATAAAGATTTGAGGATAAGCTTCAATGTTCTTGAGATAGGAGCAGTAAGACCTGTGTTCCTGTACACAGCAAGGGACTCCAAGTAAGAGAAAGCCTAAGCATCTATCAATTGGCTTATTCATGATTGTAAACAAACATCTTAACACTACAAACCACTGGAAAAAATTCAGATATTGAATAAGAAAGAAATAAACAAATATTTTTTAAGTACGCCAGATGCACTGGGACAATTAAAGAGACAGTGGGACATTGTAAAACCTGGAATTAATATATTCTAAGAGAGAAAGTATTTTTTTCATCTGTATTTTGTAATCAGAAAGTAAATGACAGACTTAAATATGCCAGAAATCTAAGGGAAAATATACACATATATATGCATAATTTTAAGCATTGGAAAGATTGTTTAGTATTGCTTGAGATTTAAAGATCATTTTCTTTAATATAGAATTAAAATAAAAATATGTAGAAATATATAATTAATAAATGATTGTGCTAATATAGGGTAACAATGAAGTTGGTGATTCAAAGTTTACAGGAAAAAAATCTAGGTAAATTTATGCTGGTTGGAATTCCCTAAGTTTCTTGGCCAACCTAACCTAACTCATAAAGGAAACACTAGTCAAAAAAGAAAAAAAAAGCTTAAGTAAATCAGTATATATCTTCATAAATCCACAAAATAAAATATAAAATTATAGAGAGACAATCAAATGGACAGATAACACTGTTAGAATTTTTATCATAATACTGGGAATTAGAAATCAATGGATCCGTATAATCAGATATATTTATGATAATAGCTTGGACAGTAATCCCACATATAAATCTAAATCTAAATTGAAATATAAGTCAGCAGGTAGTACAAAATAAAAGCATAATCCCACATGCAAGTTTATCTGCAAATTTAAATACCTTAATAAGTATATAATTGATATAAATTTAAATAAGTCTGTTAATGAGACCCAGTTAATAACAACTTACATTGAAAGAAACATGATGGATTCTTCAATTATTATTTAAATAAAAGGATATAACTCAGTCAGTGAAGGAATAGGGATTCATTTCAGAATTTTCTCAGGATTATTTTTGATGTTAGACTTGTGACATTCATACATCACTTTTTTTGTTCTGAATAATAGAAATTGAGCATAATAAGCACAGCTTTTCTGTATACCAAGTGTAGGATGATACCTGATGTTATATGAGCATTAGGTCCTTAACACTGAAAATTTTTAAGCTAGGGATTCTTCATGGGATTCAACTGTAAAATATAAAATGGTGAATGATGTTAACCATCATAATACTGGCTCAGATATGAGAATCAGGAAAATAAAAAATGTTCCATATTGAGAGGATAAGGTTTTTAAATGTTATGTGTCAGGGGAAGTGTTTCATATAATATATGAAATATCTAGTATGCATGCAAGATTCAATTCCATTTTTTTTTGCTACATTTCAATCCACTCTGTGACTAGTCTACATCAGGCATAGAACTTGAATGAGCTTGGCATGCCCTTTTTCAGACAGGTAAAAGAAAGAAAGAATAAGCTTCCAAATGACATTCTGTTTTCAGGGCCAAGTTTTTTTTATACTTTGCTTTTCAATGAGGGAAGTAACTTTAGCATGGATCTCAGTGCTATATCCTTATGGTGTGTCTGTAATATTGCAGCTGTGTCTGAAGTCTAATCACTTTATTGCTTGGTGAAGATGTTTGTATAAAGGTAAATGCTAAGGTAAAATTTGACTTGAATTCTCTACTTCAAAATACTGAATATCTCTTCCAGAGTGGCAGTATCCTGTGTCTTGAAGTTCTCTCAAAAGTACATTTAAGTACTTATCTGTGTTTTCCTACACATGGCATCATTCTTTACTTTTGGCTCAAAATTATACTGAACACTACTCAAAATATTTTTTTTTCAAAAGTGGAAAACATGGTCCAGAAGAATTACACAAAGGCATGGAGTTGCAATATTAGGACATGTGTATAACTCATTATCACTTATGCATTAAAAAAAAGATATAAATTGGCAAAAAAAACTAGCCATAGTTTACAGGGATAGAGTCAAATTTAACACCATATATCAACTATAAATTATTTTTTTCAAATATTTTTCAAAATTTTAAAATCAGGAAACCCCTGCCTATTGAATCAGTATGTCTGTGGAGCATTCTTTGTAGGGCAGTGTTAATCTCTCTGTTCCATAGACTATAGATGAAGGAGTTTATGACTGGGGGCACCGTGTTGTAGAACATGGCCATGTGAAGATTAATAAGAGATGGCTTATTTGTAGTGGGACTAAAGACAGCAATAAGTGAAGAAATTACAAGCAAACTGTTAATTGCCAACAGTGGAGTCCAGGTAGACAGGGCTTTGTTATGGGTTTTCACAGAATGCATCTAAAGCACCATTGAAAATATATCAACATATGACTTAAAAGGCAGAATATACTAAGACAATACAGATGTTTATAGCTGTGTACATAAACTCAGAAAACTAAACATCTGAAGAGGAGATCCTCAAAATTTGAAGTACATCATAGAAATATTGATAGGTCATATCTGACTTTGTCCATGGGAGCCTGAACATGATACCTGTGTGGATAGCAGAATAGAACAACCCACTTGCCCATAAGCCACCAGCTTCCTGTGTGCACATATGTAGGGTGATGGTGAGCCCATAGTGCAGAGGGTGGCAAATGGCAACATAGTGATCATTGGACATCACCACAAGGATGGTGAACTCTGTGGATCTAAACAAGATAAAGTAAAGAGGAAAATCTGGCAACATATGCTGGGAGAGAAATCAATTTACTGCCTGTCAGAAGATTTGCAATCAATTTGGGAACAGTAACTGAAATGCAGCAAATATGAATGAGAGATAAATTGTCAATAAACAAGTACATTGGAGGTGTAGGGTTAGTTACAATGATAGTAATAATGAGAAGATTCCCAGTCAGGTCTCCCAGATAAACCAACAAGAACAGTAGACTTTACAAGACTTGGAGCTCCAGAGAGGTTGAGCTATCGATGAGGACGGATTCTGTGAAAATGGGGAGGTTGTCCATGTCTTCTAAAATGGTCTAATATGTTATCAAAGTATAAAATTTAGAATGTGGTAAAAGTGAAATGGAGGCAGTCCACATTACTATCAAATACAATTGACATCGGTGTCAATACACAACACAAAGGAAATGCACAAAGACAGTATTTTGAAATCAAAGAATGTACACATTTCCCACTTCATTTTCTTTTCTAACTGTACTGATATAATTTCAACATTAATAGGATCACA
>JAQZBX010065590.1:0-16265 GCA_029593785.1 Cabassous unicinctus | reverse complement strand
CCATCACGAGTTCGGTTTGTGTGTGTTTCTTGTGGGTAAGCCTCCTTATTTGCCCTTGACCTTTGAATTGGCTCTTTGGGATTTCAGATTTCAGATTTCAGTCCTTGACCATCAAAGCACATTATGATATGGTGCCCTGGGGGGTGGGGGGAGGGAAGAGGCAGTCTTTAATGTTTTGTCTTTGATTTCACAGAGTGGGAATCAAAGGCCCTACTAACTATTGGATAAAGCAAAGTGAGTTTGTCAAGGACAGCAGGGTTTGGGTTAGGAGGGGGGAAGGAGGCTAAGTGAATAATGAAAGAACTTGGCAATGGCTGCTTAAGTACACATTCTACCAGAAAACCAAACCACAGCCGACAGACAAGAAGCTGTGATGGATATCATAAGGATCCCGTTCCCTATTTTACTTTGTGACTTGTTAGCAGTTCCTTTGTGTTGGAGCATTGGCCTCTCCCTTCTCTTCTGGGTTTTGTTCGTTTCACCTTCTTGCTTCCCTGGCTCGCTCTGTCTGAATTCCATTTCTCATAAAGGGCTGCAGTAATAGGAGTAAGACCCATCCTGACTGAGGTGGGCCACGCCCTAATTGAAGTCAACCGTGGACCATTTTCCCCAGCCCTCCTGACAAACTCTACTCAAATCTTTGATTCATTGTAGGAAAGAAAAGGCTGATACCCACCTAGAGTGCAGCCAGAGGCCCTTGCTGTTATTAGGCATATAAATCATAAGGTAAAATACTGCGAACGAAGATGGAATGTCGGCCATCAGCCTGGAGGAGGGGGAGCTCCTCTGGGTCCCTGAGATCACGCTGTGTGAAGACAGAAGGAGGCCATAAGTGCGGCCAGAGGACCTGTAACTGAGAATCAGAAGTTAATGCTGTGGGTAATTCTGTGGATGGATGGACCATTAGGCTGGCAGACTCACAGAACGAGGATGCACTTGAGATGTGCCAGCACTGCCAAACAGCCACCACCTGCTGCTGCCCTTTCTTCTCTCCCCTCCTACCCCCCCACCACCCTGGGTTGTGGCTGCTCTGGATTCTAAGTTCTTGAGAAGCCACGGTGACAGATTTTCAGATTTTGTCCTGATGAGTGATGGAGAGCTGCGGATGCCAAGGACAGTTTTCTTATTTATTCCCGAGCTCAAGAAGGCAACACAGGGAAACAGATGCGGCTCAAGCAATTGGGCTCCCGTCTACCATATAGGAGGTCCAGGGTTCGATTCCTTGTGTCTCCTGGTGAAAGACAAGCTGGCCCGTGCTGCGAGCTGGCCCATGCAGGAGTGCTGGCCTACCTGGAGAGCTGGCGCAGCAAGATGATGCAACAAAAAGAGACACAGAGGAGAGACAACAAGAGACGCAGCAGACCAGGGAGCTGAGGTGGTGCAAGAGATTGAGCACCTCTCTCCCACTCTGGAAGGTCCTAGGATCAGTTCCCAGTGCCACCTAAAGAGAAGACAAGCAGAGAAGAACACACAGAGAGCAGACAGCGAGTACAAAACAAATAATTAATTAAAAAAATAAAATAAAAGAGGGCAAAACAGTTGTTTCCCAGAGTCATGGGTGTGTTACTGTTTGGAAAATTATTTTTTAAGTGACTGGGCTTTCTTCTGCTCAACGTACTCCAAAATTCTGTAAAACTTAGTTCTATATATTATTCAACAGTTCAGTCACTGGCTGGGAGTGGCAGTGGCTGGGAGAGGGGGCACAGGGAATGAACTCTCTACCCATTAGAGAAAGGTGTCAGCTCCCACAGGAATCTCTTTAGCATGGGGATGTTAGAGGAGGCCAGAGCACAAGTGGAGTAGCCACATGAAAAATCCAATTTAAACACATACCCTGCGGGGGTGTGAAGAACTGGGCACAATTTATGTATCATCAAGAATAATTTTAATATCAACATTCGACTGAGGAAAGAGATGGCTTATCCAGAATCCAGATTGGAGATCAGGAGTAATCTGTAGATGGAAAAAAAACAGCTCGCAGCCTCTGAGCGTATCCTTGTTGGCAGCCACCACCAGTGCTGAGTGCTGGTGGCAGCAGAGAAGAGGCGGCAGGTAGACCTTGAAGCCAGGCCCATTGGCGGTGAGGAGGGGGCGTAGAGAGGGTTCAGGTCAGAGGGGAAGGCAGGGCCACAACAGGGAGAGGAGTGGGGCCTGGTAGGCTCTGGGCTTCAGGGAACTTCAGTTCCCAGCTCCTGTTCTGAATAAGTATCTCCCTGGGTCTGAATGAGCATATTCCTGGGTAATGGTTGGATCTGTGTATATACCTGTCTGCCAGTTCATGCTGCAGTCAATGTCCATGAAAGTTGACATTGAGAATGATGTTAAGTAAGTAAGAGCATGGGCTCTGGAGCCAGATCTTGCTTGAGTTTAAATCTGGGCTCTACCACTTACCAGCTGTGTGACCTCAGGCAGATTTCTTAACCTCTCAGTTCCTCACTTTCTTCACTTGTAACATAGGATACTAACAGTACCTGTCTCATAGGATTGTTGTGAGGAGTAAATGAATTAAATAAGTGCAATGCCTGGCACATAATGCTCATTATAATATGACAGGAATTGAGAGTATGCAATTTTTTACTTGACAGAAACCAAATTTAACAAATCTTTACACTGGTTATTAGAGTGATTGTGAGCCTTTGTATTTTCAATAGCCCAGATGTGCTTAAAGCCACGAACACATAAGGACATTTTTGAAAGTCACAGGCAGGCTCTCAAATTCTCAGGATGAAGATGCATGCTAGCATTCTTTAAATTTCTATTTTCTGAGTGCAAAGAATACAACATCTGCAAACAACAGCTGGACAAATATTGAAAGATATAATTCCAAGTTCTTGCCATGTTTGCAAAAGCGGTTGGGAGGGAGGGAAACGATGCGCCTTGTATCAGTACCTTTTTATAGCTGGAAGAAAAGAACTGCGATGATGAGTCATTTTGTCAAGGCAAAGTTTTAGGAGATCAGACCTAAGAAAACATTGTCAGGGGCATCCTGGATGCACTAGGATGGTTTGCAGCAATTTACTTATAGGGTGGATTGATGGAGGATCTTAGCTGAGTTCCAAACATCTGTTTGCATCCTTGCCCTACGTTTCTGTAATTCAGCTTCATGCAAAGTATGGCCTGCAGTCAGGGTCTACCCAGAGAGGGGAAACAGGAAGGGCAGTCTGAACCAAAAAGGATTAGGAACCAGAGCGTCTGTGACAAAGCGGCCCTGGCATTAGAAGGACTGGGTATTTTAATGGGCTTGGACAGACATGCTATTTGTCCAGCTTTCTAGCTGCAGTTAAAGGAGCGATTCTCTCCATCTGACTATGCTTGCTCTTCGGGGACAGAGTTGAGGCCAGGGCAAACTGGGCAAAGAGAAAATGGTGAAACAACTGCCGAAGACACCCTAGGAAAGTGTAGCACAGACACCAGAGCCCTGGGGTCAGGAGCTAGCATGTGGAGCCCAGTGGCTTCCAAACTCTGCTGCCCGTCGGGGTTCTCATTGGCCGTTATGCAGCAGGTCCCTGCCAGCTCTAACCTTCTCTGCAATCCTGGCCAAAATAAAACAAATGAAGCTGAGAAGGCCAGGTCTGCCTCCCCTCGGGGCACACTCGCGCCTTCTGCTGTGTGTCGTTCAGTACAAGGGGCTGCAGTGTGCTCCTTCCTTCAGCCCTTGTGGGACTTAGGAGACTGGACTGGTGCCTGCTCTCCAAGGATTTCCCTCCTGGCCTGGAATCGCCCTTTCTAGGCTCCACGAGGCTGCTTCTGCCTTTTCGCTGCATTGGCGAAAAACCAGTAAAATGTTGACTGCATCTTCTTCCTTTGAGAGACTATTGAAACAAGCAAGGAAACCAGCTCCTTTTCATCAGTCAGGCTGGTTTCCCTCCTGGCTGAGCTTTTGATCCGTGCCTGTGGCGTAGACCTTGCCTGGCTCATGCCCCTGCCTAGTACCCCTTTGAGCCACTTCTTCTGACGACCCATTAAAAATGCCCCCGAGTGTGCCTGGTGAGAGCTGTGCACTTTCTTGGAGGTGGGGGTTTGATGGTGGGCGCGAGGGCCTGGGGAACAGCATGATTCTACCCCTTATGAACAGATTAAACCAAGGCATGGATTTTCCTGCCCTGTAATCAGAAGCACAGACACGGTGTGACGTGAAATTAGTCGAGTTTTCTAGCTGTTAGCAGCTAGTTATTATTGGGGACAACAACTATGGTTTGCAACCACTGAATCCTTTCTATAAAATGAAACCATCTCGCTTTTAGAATCAGACCTAATGAAATGCTAATTGGACCCAAGGAACTTGGGAGGTCAAGAGAGCTGAAGCCTGGGCTCTGTGTTCTGATTTGAAGTCAGCCCCATCCAACAGAGCCAGTACCCTATTTATTCCTGATTCCCAGCAGCTCATGGAATTGAGCATGCAAAGAAATAGAGCCTCCTGCTTCTGGAAAGTTTGTTTTGTTATTTGGCAACCGGAGTTCCATGGGATAGAATATTTGGGGTCATGGGGAATCAGATTAATCATCTCGGCCTCAGTTGTGCCATGAAGCTGAAGACCTTTTCATCCTTATTATTACACCATCATAATATATTGCATAGAGTGATGAAGAATTCCGAAGCCGTATGTATCTTCCCCAAACCTCCCCCCATGTCACTCTGTTTGGAAGAGTCATAGGATTTGGGGAAATTGAAGAGAATTTTTACCAGGACTACTTCTTGCCTAGTTTTTGTATATGAAGCATTACCCAGTTTCAGTACCCATTACTGAAACGATAAGCCTTGGAAACCTGCTTGGTATATGAATGTAAAGAAACCGGCATGTTTTTCAAGTGACTTTGATTAAGAAATGGATGCATAATATCTTCAACTTCTTTGTGTAGCTTGTCTTCATACCAGGAAGCTCTGGCTTCCCCATTTGAATGGTGTAAACACAAACCCAGCACCACTACTGAGAGTCGTCTTTCCCTCCTCCTCCCGTCTCATTCTGCTCCCACGCATCTGCTGTGCTGGAAGTTAATGGCCCCAACCTGGACCGACCACAGCATTCTTGAGTGTTTCCTTCACCCGCTGAGCTGACTTATCCATTGGGGAGCCCCAGGGGAGCAGGAGGGCTTCCCTAGGGTTCTGTTCTGTACAGATCTCCATGAACGTGTCTCAGTTGTCTTGGAAACCCTAGCTAGATTACATCTGGGTATTCAGGTTGAGAGAGAAACTAGAATTCTCAGAATTTATATAAATGGGACCCCAACTAGGCTCACCAAAGAACTGGCAGTACAAGATTCAAATTAGGAGTACCAGCCCCAAGAATGACTTCTAGATGATTGCAGCTGCAGCTGTGAGCCAGCTTTAAGCAACGGGGAAGCCCCCAGTGGCAATTAAAATAAGGTCTTCCCTTACACAGACCCCAAAGGCAAAATCTGCAAGAACATACATCTTATAGTTCCTTTAAATGACATCTAACTTTTCGGTTATTTTTTTATTTCAAGTTTTTAAACAATCATACATATCATACAGGATTCCCATATATTGTCCCACCACCTACACCCTACATTGTTGTGACACAATTGTTACAAATGATGAAAGAACATCATCATAGTATTACTGCTATCTATAGTGCATAGCTTGTATTCAGTATATTTTTCCCACAAACCATCCTATTATTAAAACCACGTATTAGTCTTGTATATTTTTTACACTCCATGAGAGAACATTCTCCAATTTGTGCTGTTAACCACAGTCCATCATTCACCACAGGGGTCACTGTTATATGGTCCCCTGCTTTGTACAATCCATCCAAAGTGTACACTCAGTGGCTCTCAGTTTCATCACAGAGTTGTGCTGTCAACAGCTCAGCCCATTTTAGAATGTTTTCATTATTCCAAAAGGAAAAACCCCATACCCCCTTATAACCCACCTATATTGACCCTTAGCATTGACATAGTAACTGCTTTGCCATTGGTGTAAAAATATTACAATATTACTGTTAACTATAGTCTGTACATTACATTAGTTATATTTTTCCCACATATCTCCCTATTCTTAACACCTTGTAATGGAGGAACATTCTTATATTTGTACTATTAACCACGATCCTCATCCACCACTGAAATCACTATTTTATACAGTTCCGAGATTATCCTCTAGCTTTCTTTCTATTGACATTAATGTCCCTAGACTACCCCTTTCAGCCACATTCGCATTTATAAATCAGCAGTGTTAGTTATACTCACTGTAATGTGTTACCATCAACTCTATTTCCACACATTCACAATCTACATTATTAAACATTCTACATACATTCAGCATCAGCTCCCCCTTCTTGACCCACATTCTATCTCCTAGTAACCTATACTCTATAGTTGAACTCCATGAGTTTGCTCGTCATATTTAGTTCATATTAGTGAAACCATACAATAACTGTCCTTTTGTGTTTGGCTTAATTCACTCAACATAATGTCCTCATGGTTCATCCATGTTGTCCTATGCATCCCAACTTCATTTCTTTTTACAGCTGAATAGTATTTCATCGTGTGTATACACCACATTTTGTTTATCCATTCATTGGTTGACAGACACTTGGGTTGTTTCCGTCTTTTGGCAATTGTGGATAAAGCCACTATGAACATCGGTGTGCAAATGTCTTTTCATGTGTCCTTGCTTTCAGTTTTTCTGAATATATTCCTAGTAGCTGGATTGTCATACCATATGGCAGTTCTATATGTAGCTTCCCGAGGAACCTCCATACTGTCTTCCACAGAGGCTGCACCATTCTACATTCCCACCAACAGTGAAGGAGTGTTCCTATTTCTCCACATCCTCTCCAGCACTTGTAGTTTTCTGTTTTTTGCTTGTTTGTTTGTTTTTAAATAATGGCCATTGTGTAAGGCATGAAATGACATCTTATTGTAGTTTTATCTGAATTTCTCTAATAGCTAATGATGCTGAGCATGTTTTCATGTACTTTTTGGCCATTTGTATTTCTTCTTTGGCAAAATGTCTGTTCAAGTCTTTTGCCCATTTTTTAATTGGTTGCTTGTCTTTTTATCACTGAGTTGTATGATCTTTTAAAATAATACAGATATCAAATCCTTATCACATATTGGTTTCCAAATATTTTCTCCCATTGCGTCAGCTGTCTTTTTACTTTCTTGACAAAATCTTTTGAATCACAAAAGTGTTTAATTTTGAGGAGGTCCCATTTATCAATTTTTTCTTTTGTTACTTGTGCTTTGGATGTAAGATTTAAGAAACTACTGCCTACTAAAAGATGTTGAAGATGTCACTACATTTTCTTCTAGGAGTTTTATGGTTTTAGCTTTTATATTTAGGTCTTTGATCCATTTTGGGTTAATTTTTGTATGAGGTGTGAGATAAGGTCCATCTTTCTTTCTTTGGAATATGGAGATCCAGTTCTCTAAGCACCATTTGTTGAATAGACTGTTCTGGCCCAGCTGGGTGGGCTTGACAGCCTTGTCAAAAAACAATTGACCGTAGATGTGAGGGTCTGTTTCTGAGTTCTCGATTCAGTTCCATTGGTCAATATGTCTATTTTTATGCCAGTAATGTGCTATTTTTACCACTGAAGCTGAGTAATGCTTTAAAATCAGAAAATGAGAGTCCTCCAACTTTGTTCTTCTTTTTTAAGATAATTTTGTCTATTTGGGGCCCCTTACCCTTCCAAATAAATTGATAATTGGTTTTTCCATTTCTGCAAAAAAGGCTGTGGGATTTTGATTGGGATTGTATTGAATCTGAAAATCATTTTGGGTAGAATTAACATCTCAGCAATATTTAATCTTCCAGTCCATTAACACAGAATGTTCTTACATTTATTCAGATCTTCTTTGGTTTCTTTCAGCAACGTTTTGTAGTTTTCTGAATACAGGTCCTTTTTGCATATTAATCTTGTATCCCACCGCTTTACAGAACTCATCTATTAGTTCTAGTAGCTTTGTTGCTGATTTTTCGGGATTTTCTAGATATGGGATCATATCATCAACGAATAAAGTTTTACTTCTGTCTTTCCTTTCTGGGTGCCTTTTATTTCTTTTTGTTGCCTAATTGCTCCAGCTAGAACTTCTAGCATAATATTGAATAACAGTGGTGATAGTGGGCATCCTTGTCTTACTCCTGATCTCAGTGGGAAGGCTCTCTGTCTTTCACTGTTGAGTACAATGCTAGATATGGGTTTTTCATATATGCATTTTACCATGTTGAGAAAACTTCCTTCAATTCCTATCTTTTGGAGTGTTTTTTAATCAAGAAAGGATGCTGTATTTAGTCAACTGCCTTTTCTGGGTAAATCGAGAGGATCATATGGCTTTTCTTCTTCAATTTATTAATGTGGGGTATTACACTATTTGATTTTCTTGTGTTTAACCACCCTTGCTTACTAGGGATAAAACCCACTTGATCATAGGTGTATAATTCTTTTAATGTGTTTTTTGATTCAGTTAGCAAGTATTTTGTTGAGGATTTTTGCATCTATATTCATTCATTAGAGAAATTGGTCTATAATTTTCTTTTTTGTAGTATCTTTATCTGGTTTTGGTATTCAGATGATGTTGCCTTCATAGAATGAGTTTGGTAGCATTTCCTACCTATGCAATTTTTTGGAAGAGTTTGAGCAAGATTGGTATTAGATCTTTAAATGATTGGTAGAATTCACCTGTAAAGCCATCTGGTTCTGGGCCTTTCTTTTTGACAAGGTTTTTGATGACTGTTTCAATCTCTTTACTTGTGATTGGTTTGTTAAGATCTTCTCTTTATTCTCGGGTCAGTGTAGGTTGTTCTTTATATCTGTGGGGTCAGTGATAATGTTCCCTCTCTCATTTCTCGTTTCATTTATTTCTATCTTCTCTCTTTTTTTCTTTGTAAGTCTAGCTAAGAGTTTGTCGATTTTGTTCATCTTTTCAAAGAACCAACTTTTCATTTTATTGGCTCTTTCTATTGTATTTTTGTTCTCAATTTCATTTATCTCTGCTCTGGTCTTTGTTATTTCTTTCCTTCTGCTTGCTTTGGGATTAATTTGCTGTTCTTTTTCTAGTTCCTCCAAGTTTGCAATTTAGTCCTTTGATTTTAGCTCCTGCTTCTTTTTTAATGTAAGCATTGAGGGCTATAAATTTCCTTCTCAGCACTGCCTTCGCTTTATCCCATAGGTTCGATATGTTGTGTTCTCATTTACATTCATCTCGAGATATTTACTGATTTCTCTTGCAATTTCTTCTTTGACCCACTGATTATTTACGAGTGTGTTGTTTAATCTCCATATATTTGTGAATTTTCCCTTTTTCTAATGTTATAGACTTCCAGCTTTATTCCATTATGATCAGAGGAAGTACTATGTATGATTTCAACCTTTTTAAATTTATTGAGCCTTGTCTTGTAACTTAACATATGATCTTTCCTGGAGAAGGATCCATGAGCACTTGAGAAGAACGTTTATCCTGATGTTTTGGCATGTAAGGCTCTATAAATGTCTGTTAGTTTTAGTTCCTTTATCATATTATTCAAACTCTGTTTCCTCATTGATCGTCTGTCCAGATGTCCTAGCCAATGTAGAGAGTGATGTAGTGAAGTCTCCAACTATTATTGTAAATATATCTACTTCTCCCTTCAGTTTTGCTGGTGTATGCCTTATGTATTTTGGGGCACCCAGGTTAAGTGCATAAATATTTATGATTGTTATTTCTTCTTGGTGAATTGCCCCTTTTATTAATGGATAATGACCATCTTCATCTCTTATAACAGTTTTGCATTTAAAATCTATTTTGTCCAATATTAGTATCACTACTCCAGGTCTTTTTTGGTTATTATTTGCATGTAATATCTTTTTCCTACCTTTCACTTTCAGCCTGAAAGGTTGTATCCTTGCATTTAAGATGAGTCTCTTGTAGACAGCATATTGTTGGCTCATATATATTTTTTTTTTATCCATTCTGTCAGTTTATGTCTTTTGATTGGGGAGTTCAAGCTATTAACATTCAGTGTTATTACTGTAAAGGCATTACTTACTTTGTCCATTTTATCCTTTGGCTTTCCATTGTCATATCTTACTATTGTCTGTCTTTTTATCCTTTAAGTTATCCTTCCTAATAATCTTCATTTCTACACTCTTCTCCAAGTCTCTCACCCTTGTCTTTTCCTTTCAGGATGCAGCACTCCCTTTAATATCTCTAGTAATGCTGGTCTTCTGTTAATGAACTCTCAGATTTTGTCTGTGAAGACTTTAAACTCACACTAATTTTTGAAGGACAATTTTGCTGGATAAAGAATTCTTGGCTGGCACTTTTTCTCTTTCAGCACCTTAAATGTATCATACCACTGCCTTCTCGCCTCCATGGTTTCTGATAAGAAACTTAGTCTTATTGAGCTT
Source organism: Cabassous unicinctus (assembly GCA_029593785.1). NCBI lineage: Eukaryota > Metazoa > Chordata > Mammalia > Cingulata > Chlamyphoridae > Cabassous > Cabassous unicinctus. The sequence goes on along the minus strand of JAQZBX010065590.1, from coordinate 5,911 downwards.
CTCCTGTATGTGATGCTTTGCTTTTCTCTTGCTGCTTTCATAGTCCTGTCTTTATCTCTGGCATTTGGCATTCTGAGTAGTAGGTGTCTCAAAGTAGTTCTATCGGATTCATTCTGTTTGGGGTGCATTGTCCTTCTTGGATATTGATGTTTATGTATTTCATGAGGGTTGGGAGATTTTCAGTCATTATTTCCTCAAATATTCTCTCTGCCCCTTCTCCACCCTCTTCTCTTGGGACACCAATAATGTGTATGTTTGTGCATTTCATGTTGTCATTCAATTCCCTGAGACCCTGTTCAATTTTTTCCATTCCTTTTTCTTTCTCTTCTCCTGTCTTTTCAAGTTCAGATGCTGTCTTTTAATTCACTAATTCTTTTCTCTGCCCATTCAAATCTGCCGTTATATGCCTCTAATGTATTTTTAACTTCATCCATTGTGTCTTTCATTCCCATAAGCTCTGTTGCTTTTCTTTGCAGGCTTTCAAATTGTTCTCTATGCCCACCTTGTATCTTCTTAATATCCTTTTATCTCTTTAGCTATATTTTCCTTAAACTTCTTAAATCAATTTAGGAGACTTGTGTGAACATCAGTGATTAGTTGTCTGAAATCCTGTGTCTCATCAAGATTTTTGGTTTGTTCTCGTTTCTTGGTATGGATTGTAATATTTTGCAGGTGTCTAGGCATTTGATTATGTTGGTGAATTCACTCTGATGGTCAATTTCTCTCTCTTGACTAGTGGTTTTGTTTCACAGCTCTTCTTTGATTTTGAGTTCAACTTATTCTAATCTTTAAAATTACCCAGTTTAAGTTGACAGAACAGGGCCAGGGATCCACTAATGGGAAGCCAACCAGATCCAAGGGCACCCGGGACATGAGGCTCCAGGAAGCTATTTTCCTTCTTGCAGTTCCCTGGCCTCCCAGAAAATGGTGCTCTTAAGCGAATCTTTCCACAGGGGTGTCTCTTTCACCACTCACTTGTGGGGCTGGCAAGAACCGAGATTCAAAGCAGGCTCTCCAGGCCAAACTCACTGAAGAGAAACCACTCTCTACGCTCCCTCTTCCCAGGGAGGAAGACCCCTGTTCCCTTCTCAGTAGGCCAGTGTGCCATAAGTTTTACCAAAGCTGTTGGCCTTGAGGGTGGGGGATGGGTGCCTTTCCCAGCCACTGAGGCGAGTAACTCACAGTTTTCATTTTGGCCTCTTCATCTCTGTCCCTTTCCCTGGACGATGCCAACACTCTTCTGGTCTGCAGATTCCCCAAAGCAGCTCCCTCAGACAGTTTTTTGCCCTTCCTCCGTTGTTTTGTAAGAGAGATGAGCCCTGCCGACCTACTCCTATATCTCCCTGGAAGTCCTGGGTTAATATTTGAAAGTAAAGCAGTCTCTCCCATTTTCTTCTTCTCCCCAGATTTAGCTGTGCTGCTCTCAACAGTAGCTTGAGACAGAATGTAGGACCCACATGTCAAGTATGGGTGAGAACCTTCTATCATCCCTAATGGTTTATTAGTTTTTTTCTATTAAACAAGACTCAGCTGCTTTTTGCCACAAGCTCAATCTGACAAGTGCATTATTCTATTAACACATAGAACATACAAACACATATATTTATATAGGTTCTCAGTGGATGTATACACATATACATATTACAAGGCATAAATGCACACACATGTACACACACACACCCTGATAGAGTTTGGGCCAGTTGAGTCCAGCAGTATACAAGAGGTTGCTGCTGTCTCATTCTCCTCACAAGCATTGTTTTGTTTGCTTGTGTGTGTGTCGATTCAAAGTACTGTATATACTGTCATTTCAAAAAAAATAACCACAAAGTCTCACCCTCGTGTTAGTCACTTTACATTCATTATCTTTCCCAATCATCTCACCATCCCTATGAAATTAACAGGGTCGTTATGTGCATTTACGTCTGAGAGTCACCTGAGATCGCAGATTTACCATGTCAGAGCTGGAATTTGGACCAACATCTCCCTGACTCCAGATCCTGAATTCTTAACCGTGACACCCTCCTGACTGTTTAACTCTCATGACAGTCCAGCCGTATGAATTTAGTTTTATCATCCCCATTTAACAGATGAGGAAACTGAGGCCAAAGTAATGTGACTTGTCTAGAGTCATCACGTTATAGTTGGTTGTTGTTGTTGTTGTTGTTTTTTGCTTTGATTGGATTCAGTTTGTCATATCTGTAAAGTTCTGACCAGCAAGTAAACTCTCCTAAATTAACGCAGAGAGCGGAATTTGCCATCTGACCACAGAATCATTCAGGATAGTTACTTTATTTCAAACCATAAAGTGAAATAGTGCTTCCATCAGAAATAGGAGCTGAAATAATCTGAGAGGGGAGGCGTGTTACTACTATAGGTTGATTAAGAATAACTATACCTAAGAATAAGATGCTTATTGTGTGCCAGGAACTATTCTAATTGCTTTACATATGTTAGTTCATTTCTTCTCCCCCACAACCCTATGAGGAAGGTTCTGTTTTTCCCCATTTTACAGATGAGGAAACAGAGGCCCAAGAGGTTAACTAGCTTGGCCAAGATCATACCATTGAGTATTAGAGCTGAGATTCAAACTCATGCAGTCTGGGCCCAGAGCCCTTGGCCTTAACCACCCTGCAGTCCTGCCTCTTTAGTTTTGGTTTAACATTCAGGTTTAGTTTGATAGGTTTAGCAGTGAACCTGCTCTTTAGTTTTCCTTGAGTGCTTTGCTAATAACAAGAGAACTGTCAGACAAGCACCGGGGCCTCAGTTATTATCCTCATGGTCCGAACAGCAGGATTTCCTGCACGAATAGTAAAATTACAGTGACTTTAGCATTCAAGGGTACTTGGAAAAACAAAAAATAACTCTTCATTAAAGTGGTTAAGTACAGCGATATTTAAGGATCACTTCTAGAACAATAGTTAACAAAATAAACATACAGCTAAAATCTGATGCCTTTTTCAAAAATCTTTGGCTGTTACTAAATAGAGGCTAGAAAATTCCCTCATCTCATGCATTGTCACTGATGAGCTCACTCCTCTGTAGTTCACCCATCTCTTAAATTAGTCACCAGGGCGTCTTCCTCAGATGTGTCTCCGTCGGCCCTGGACTGGCTGGGCATCTTTAGTCTATCTTCCTCAACAGGCAGTGTCCCTGTAACCTCTTAAGGAGAAAGTATGTGCAATTAGCTGTGAGAGAGACCTTGGTTCACGTCCTGCTCTCGGCTCCTGCTGCTGAAAGAAACCAGCAAAATCAAACTCTAAAGAAGTTGCTGACTCAAATGAAATCTCTGGGCTCCTTTTGGAAATCAGAACACTGTAATTCTTCTCTGTTGCTTTGCTTTAGCAAGATTCCCAGCTCTGCTGATGGATACCTGCTATGGAATTACAAAACTTCTATCTATACCTGAAGCTGTTTGCTCAAAGAGTTGACCTGTCTTTCAGAACACAGCATCAATTTAAAAAGACATTTAAACAGAAAATACATTTTAAAACATAAATTTCCCACAGAGTTATTTTACTTTTTTAAGTGACATGGGGAGAGGGAGTTCGGTCTGTTCTCAAGGGAACATTTTTCTGTCTGTTCACGAGGAATAGAACAGTGTGGGAGAAAATGATTGGGGCTTTGAACTCGGTCGGAGCTGGGTTTGAATCTTGGCTCTCTGTTGTTTCCATGACTTGTGGCTGTGAGATTCCACTTGCCCATCTCTGAAATGGGAGTTATAATACTATTGTCTATGAGCAAAGAGGCCAATTGTAGTTACCCAGGAGAAGGATGATGGAAGGAGCTTGACTGTAAGATTTTTTACCAAGACTCTATTTTTTCTACCATGATTTGTGGAGATCAAATGGTAACTAAGTATCAGTGGGTTATAACAAGCCTATTTGGAGGCAAACAAAAGGTTGATAGCATTGGAGTAGTTGTGGAGTGTTGGGGAAAGAGCATGAGCCTTCAAATGAGATGACTTTTAATCTTGGCTTTGCAATGCGTGAGCTGAGTGACATTGGACAAGTTATTTAACTTCCTGAACCTCAGTTTTCTCTTTCATAAAATGGAGATAATAATATTGGCTTCTCTATCAGAACTGTTATGAGGATCACATGAAATAATGAAGTGTGTTTTGTAAACCAGAGATGTAAACTATCACTCCCTGCAAGAAGATTTGGGGGTTGAGCACAGATTAGAGGTGCCACGGAGACAGCCCTGGAGGCAGGTGACTCCCAGCCCTGCCCCTGGGTCCCTCCCAGGTCCAAGCGCCTGTGATTCGAAGCATGTGTCTTTGGATACAGCAACGACAAAGTAGGAGTAACTCGTAGTGTTTATGCAAAGTAGAAGATGAGATACTTTTCCTGGGAGAAATGTTTTCATAAGTTTCCTTAAAGATATGAGCTATGCCTGGTTAGGGAATTTCACCTTCTCTATACAACTGAAGAAAGGTGAAAGTCAAGTGGAAATTTTTACTGGAAACAATGAAAGTTCTAATAAAGCAAGAAAGGAAAGGGCAGCAAGAAATGGAGGGAAGGAGTTTTGAGTTTGGAGCAGGCTTTCCATGTATTGAATATTTTAAGGCTTAGCATCTGGGGAAGAAGAATCAGCCCTTGTGCTGCAGGGGAAAACGTCCAAGCATTGATTTTCAGAATCTGGGGTGCCTGTGGCCCAGCTTTATCTCTGCTGTTTTGAGGGAGGATCACTATCTTTTCCATGCATGCAAAGGTCAGGAGTCTAAATGGATAGCTCTGCTTTCAAAAAGTTCTCTGAAGATGAGTGTGTGCTTGGAATCTGGTGGAGCTGGGGTACCTTAGAAACTGTCCTCTCTCAATTCTCTCCATGGCCCAGAGATAGATACTGGCCACATTTGGGTGTGAAAACTCTTCAGCCTTGCCATGTTCTCCTACCCCTTGGGGGTCACATTCCATATGAAAAGAGCTGAAAGGTTGGATTGGTTTTTCACTATGAAGACTCTTCACCAAGCCCTAAGAGAAAGTCAGGAAGATGCAGAGCAGCTGAGCCTGAGAGAGGAAGCCCAGAGGGGAAGGAGAGACCAGGCAGAGATTGCCCGCCATCTTGTTTCAACACGTGGCAGCTGACTTTGTTGAGAAAGCACACCTCTTATGATGCCTTGAGTTGGACTTTCCAAAACCTTGGGACTGTAAGCTTTTACCCCAAATAAATACCCTTTATTAAAGAAAAAGAAAAAAAAACACTCTTCAGCCTTGCCATATTCTCCTGCCTCTTGGGTGTCACGTTCCATTTGAAAAGAGCATCCAGGGCTCTGTGAGAGTTCCAGGATGCATATGTTGAAGCTGACTGCTAATGCTCACACTTGGGCAGAAACGTGCCTCTCGTTCTCTAAAAAATGCCCTAGTAAACTCCAGAAGGGGCCACTGCTCAGGCAGCGGGCGCAGACACAGCGTCTGGCCTTCACGGGCCCTCTGCTGCTCCTGTGGAAGACGAAACACAGAAAGCGATAGAAAAGGTCTGGGTTTGGCCATAAGATGGAAGGCGCTGGCCTGTAGCAGTCTCTGGAAGGCCATCCAGGACACGCACCCTGTGCTCCCCAAAATACCATGGGGCCTCAGTTTCAGTTTTGGGTGGTTCAGAGGTTTTGGCAATGGATCGTGGTAATAGTAGCACAACATTGCAAATGTAATTAGTGACACTGACTTGTGTGCTGAAAAATGGTCAAAGTGTTTTTAAAAAATGTGGAGCGTGGAAAACAAAATACTAGAGGGCCTTTTGAACGCTGGGCTTGTTCTGTCCGTTAAGCAACGGTGAATCCCGGCGTTTTTCCTCACGGTACCAGCCTGTTTGTTCAACTGAACGGAAACATTTTCCCGTCGACTCCCAGAGGCAGCGTTGCATGATGGAAAGAGCACTTACCTGGGAGCCCGGAGGCCCGGGCTCTGGGGCCACC
>JAQZBX010065589.1:0-16276 GCA_029593785.1 Cabassous unicinctus | reverse complement strand
AGGAAGAAACTTATGCTTTATGGCCTGGTAATTGTAAGCTTCTCCCACAAAAAAAACACCCTTTATAAAGACCAACAGATTTCTGGTATTTTGCATCAGCACCCCTTTGGCTGACTAATACAGGATTTAAAATGTTTTAAAATAAATTATTTGGCAAGTCAATAACAAATAATCTCTCTAAGCCAAACTCAGCATACAAATGCATTACATTCCTCCACTGTGGGACATGACTCCTGGGGATGAGTCTCCCTGGCACCAAGGGATTACTATCAAACACCAACTAGCAATGCAACTCAAAAAGACCTTGAACAAAAGGGGGAAAGGGTAAATACAAATGAGTTTATATGGATAAGAGATTTCAAAGTCAGTCAGGAGGTCATTCCATAGATTATGCTTATGCACATCTCAGCAGGATCTCTTTGACTGGCAAAGTAAATATTGCCTCAAATTGCAGAGACATCCTTATACTATACACAGGGCAGACAGCTCAGGAGTTTGGTGCCCTACCGGTGGGCCATACTTGGGAATTTATGCTACCCAAATGTGATAGAGTTGGACTCAGTTGTGGATTCCCTACACATGTCTCTTCTGCAACCTCTGTTTTAATCTATATTTAGTGCTGGAGTTGGCAGGTATATGTCCAAGAGACTTAAATCTTTGGGTTATCCATGTGCCAGCTGGGCCCTGAATATCAACAGAGTTGCAACACCTACTCTCCAGTGCCTTGGACTCACCCAGGACAAATAACAAAGAGATGATAGACAATAATCATTTCAAGTAACAGAGACAGTCTGCAACCACAAGCAAGATAGTCCCATCCATCTGCCCAATGGGATCTAAGCTCCCTCTCAATTTGAGGAGGAGTGGATATCACCATCCCAGAATCCTCAGGATTTGGTAATGATTGGTGGACTGGAGTAGACTGACTGATATTTTAGTAAAGACTTCTTGTGATCCTAGCAATGGAAGAACTTTTATCATTTATGTGAAGGCAGTGGCCACTGGAGGTTCTGAGGGGAGGGAGAGGGAAAAACAGATGTAATATGGAGACATTTTCAGGACTTGGGAATTGTTCTGAATGACATTGCAATGACAGATACAAGCCATTATATATCTTGTCATAACTTACAAAATTGTTCAGGAGAGAGTGTAAATTACAATGTAAACTATAATCCACACTTAGTGACAATTCTCCAAAATGTGTTCATCAATTGTGAAAAATGTACCACACTAATGAAGGATGTTGTTAATGTGGAAAAATGTGGTAGGGTTTGGTAGTGGGGCATATGGGAATCCCCTATATTTTTATGCAATATTTATGTAATCTAAATATCTTTTTAAAGATATAAAACAGTATATTAAAAAAATGAAATCTCCATTTCCCAAAAACAGGAGAGGAAGAGAAGTTTGGGCATTGACTTCAGCTACTGACTAGTAAATTCAGCTAGCTAAAGTATAATCCTAAGGACAGCTAAAGTTTAAAACTGTCCCTGTCAGAAAAAGGCAATAGCTGCCATTTAAACTCTGCCCCTGGCATGAGGGGAAGTAGGCTGACTGAAAATCACAGTGCTGGTAGGGACCAGCTTGTTTCCACTGAGCTTGGATTGCAGCTCTAGCCTAAACCTCAGGCCCACTCTGGCAGAGAGAAAGCTGGTGGGACCTGCACCATCCTCTCCAGGAAACTACAGGCCATGCCTTGGAGTCCAGTGCTCATCCTTCTCTGGCAACACAAGCTACTTCAGGAGCTATTCCATGGCAGGAGTCAGAAGCTCCATTTCCCATAAATGGGGGAAGGAAGAGATTGTTGACCACTGAATTCAGCTACTGATTAGTAAACTCAGCTGGCTGAAATCTAATCCTAAGAACAGCCAAGTTTGAATCTGTCCAAATCAGAAAGACAGAAGTTGCCATTTTAACTCTGCCCCTGATATGAGGGGAAGCAGGGCTGACTGAAAATTACAGTGGAGTTAGGGATTGGCTTCTTTCTGCCCAGATCAGATTGCAGCCCTTGCCTAGGCTTCAGCCACACCTCTGACAGGGAGGAATCTGGGGGAGAACTGCTCCAGCCTCTCTGGGTAACTGCAGGCACTTTTGGCTGGCACATACTGAATAGTCAGACACCTGGGCTCCATCTCCACACCCCAATAGGATAGGATAGGAGAGGAGCTCTGTTTTCTTGACCTCTCTGAGAAAGTGCAGGTGTTTTCAGCCCACATGAACTGGTTTGTTGAATGCCTTCAATTCCATCTCCACCTCTGCCCCCATTTAGGATAGCAGGTGGCTGGTTTTTTCCTCAGCCTCTCAGGGCAAATGCAGATGCTTCTGACCTGCACAAACTTGACTGTTGGGTGCCTATGGTTCCCAGCCCCAATAGAACAAGAGAAGGACTGTGTTTACCCAGCTTCTCTGGGTAACTGCAGGTGTTTTGGCCAACACAGACTGAATAGTCAGACAACTGTAGCTCCATCCCGACCCCAAGTAGGATAGGAAGGGAGCTGGGTTTCCTCAGCCTTTCTAGGAAATGGCAGGTACTTTTGACCTGCACAGGCTGAACTGTTAGGTTCTTGTGGTCCCAGAACCACCACCCAATAGGATAGGAGGGGGCTGGTGTTTCTTCAGCCTCTCTGGGCAATGGCAGGTGCTTTCAGCCTGCATGAGCTGGACTGTTGGACACCTGTGGATTCACCTCCTTCCCTAATAGGATCAGAAGTGACTGGTGTTTCCTCAGCTTCTCTGGGCAATAGCAGGTTCTATCAGCTTACAGGGACTGAATTGTTGGGCATCAGTGGTTCTGTTCCCATACCCTAAAGGGCAGAATGGACAGTACTCCCTCAGCCTCTCAGGGCAACTGAAAGCATATTCAGCCCACACAGATTAGATTGTTGGGCACTCTAGAGGTTCTATCCTCACTCCTGGCATGGAGCGGGGCAGTGCTATGTCAGTCTTCCTGGCCAACTGTGGTCATTTTGGACATACATGGCACAGATTCCTGCCCACACCTGCAGCTCCAAATCAGCCCCAGGTAGGGAAGCTTCATCTTTCTCTCTGGGCAACTACAGATAACTTTATCCTGCAGAACTAGATTATTACACATAGCTGTGGCTCTGTCACTGCAGATGAGAAAAGTGGGAGAAGCTTCATCAATTCCTGGGGCAACACAGGCAGCTTCAGCCTCCACAGCTTACAGCACCAACTACATCCTCAGGTCCTACTACACAACCAGCAAGGGAGAAAAGGCAAGAAAGCCCTAAACTAAAGAGAGAAACTGCACCCGGAATAAATACATCTAGTAAGCCAGATGCCAAGACACCAACAAAAAATTATAATCCATACCAAAAACAGGAAGATATAGCCCAGATAACAGAACAAGACAAGCCTCCAGATGACATAAAGTAGTTGAAACAACTAATCATCGATGTTCAAACAAATTTCCTTAATAAATTCAAATGAGATGGCTAAAGTTTTCTATATCACTACTTTTAGGGAAATGCAAATTAAAATGACAATGAGATATCATCTCACATTGCATAGAATGACCATTAATTAAAAATCAGAAAGCAATAAGTGCTGGAGAGGATGTGGAGAAATAGGAACACTCCTTAACTGTTGGTAGGATTGTAAAACGGTACAACCTCTGTGGAAGACAGTTTGGTGGTTCCTCAGGAAGCTAAATATAGAACTGCCACATGATCCAGCAATTCCTCTACTAGGAATATATCCAGAAGAACTAAAAACTGTTACACAAACAGACATCTGCACACCAATGTTCATAGCAACATTATTCACAATTGCCAAAAGATGGACAACCCAAGTATCCATCAACCAATGAATTCATAAAAACATATTGTATATACCTATGACGAAATACTATGCTGCAGTAAGAAGAAATTAAATTGGGATACATATGATAACATAGATCAATCTTGAAGACATTATGTTAAGAGAATTAAGCCAGACACAAAAGGACAACTATTACATGGTCTCATTAATATGAACTAAATACTAAGAATAAATGCATAGAGTTAAAATCGAGGTCATTAGGAGATAAGAAGAGAGCTGAGAAGAACTACTGATGATTAATATATGTAGAAGTTTTAATTAAATTAACTATAAAAGTGTGGAAATGGATAGAGTTGATGGTAACACATTTTAGAGAGTAGTAGCTGGTACATAAATGGGATTGTGCCTGAAAAAGGTAGTCCAGGGATGTAACTGTCAATTGAAAGAAAGCTAGAGAATAATCTAGGGACTAAAAAAAACAGTGAACTCAGAGGTGGATGAGAATTGTGGTTGATGGTACAGATCTGAGAGCCAGAGCAGATGTACATCGCTATTGCAGGGTGGTGGAAATGTGGAGATGCATGGGAAAAATACAATTGTTGTCACCTATAGACTGTGGTTAACAACAATACTGTAATATTCTTGCATCAATGCCAAAGATGTACTGTGTTGATAATGGAAGGATATGGAAAAAGTTTGCCAACTATATGCTATGGATCATGGTTGGTGGTAATAGTCTGGTGATATCATCTCATAATCTGTAAGAAATACTCCACCATAATGTGGTTTGTTGGTGAAGAGGTGTTGTATGGGAACTCTACACATGTGCATGATTGTTTTGTAAGTTCACAAACTCTGTAATTAAAAATATATTTTAAAAAATAATAGGGCGGGTTGGGGGAGGAAATATGCCAAATGCAAGATATGGACTATATATAGTAGTAATATTTTGATGATGCTCTTGCATATTTTGTAACAAATGTTTCATATCAATGAGAGGTGTTGGTGGAGGAGTGATGTATGGGGCCCCTGTATGTTATGCATGCTTGTTTTGTGGGTTCACAACTTTGACAATACACTTATTGTTTATGTATGTTCATATATGGATGGTATAATTCAATAAAAAAAGATATTAAAAACAATAACAGGTGAATTGGGAAATCACAAATATGTGAGCCTTAAACAATACACATTCTCAAAGAGCCAACTTGTCAAAGAAGAATACACAAGGAAAAGAGGAAATATCTTGAGGTGAATGAAAATGAAAACATTAAAAAAAACTTATGGAATGCAACAAAGACATTACACAGAGGAAACTACACAGCTCTAAATGCTTAGATTTTCAAAGACTAAAGATCTCCAAACAGTAACTTAACTTCACACTTAGAAGAAATAGAAATTGTGAACAAAGGGAGCAGAAGGACAGAAACAATAAAGATTAGAGGGGAGGTAAATAAAATCAAGAATAGAAAAATAATACAGAGAATCAATGAAAGCAAAATTTAGTTCTTTGAAAGTATCAATAAAATTGACATATATTATATAGACTAATAAGAAAAAAGAAGAGAGGATGCAAATAACAAAAATCATAAATAAATAGATGGATATTACTGCTGACCTTAGAGAAATAGAAAGGATGATGAGGATATTAAGAAAAACTGTAAGCTAAGATTTAGATAAATTTTTAAAAGGAACAAATTCCCAACAACATATTAATTGCCTCAACTAATTCAAGAGAAATAGAAAATTTCAAAAAATAAAGAAGTAAAGATTGGATCAGTAATCAAAAACCTCCCAAAAAAGTAAAGCTTAGGACCATATGGTTTCATAGCTGACTTAAGTAGACATTTCTACAAAGAAGAACTACCATACAACCTGGTGTTCTACTTCTAGGTATATTCTAAAAAGAATCAAGAACACAGGAACTTAAACAGAGAGTTTTACAGCAGTGTTCATAGCATCAATATTCTAACAGGCAAAAGATGAAAGCAACCCAAGTGTTTTAGTTTACTAGGGTGCCAAAATGCAGATACAGTGTAATGGGTCAGTTTTTAAGAATGGGAATTTATCAACTTACAAGCTTACAGTTTTGAGGTTGAGAAACTTTCTAAATCAAGGCATCATCAGGTGGCCCCTTCTTCCTGAAGAACTGCTGCCAGCAATCCTGGACTCCTCTGTCACATGGCAAGTCACACTGTGGCATCTGCTCATCTTTCCCTTCTCTTCCAGTTTGTGTTGCTTTTACTTTCTTGCTTGTATGACTTTTACTTTCTCTTTCTCCATATATTCCTGCCATTTATAAGGCCCAAAGAGGTTGAAAATGAAAGAATGGACAATGCTGCAAGCAAACAGTAACCAAAAGCAAGGCAGGCTGGCTAGTATATTAGACAAAATTAAATCAAACAAGTGTATAACATATCTATAAAATGGTCAATATATCAACTATGTATACTAATTATAAATATATATGCAAGGAACCACAGATCACCAAAGTTATATGGACAATAAAAAAGAGTTTTGAAGGGAGAAATAAACAGCTCTACCATAATATTTGGAATGTTCTATTTCTCACTTTCACAAATGCATAGAAGAACTAGACAGATGATAAATAAGGAAATAGAGGACTTGAACAATACTATAAACCAACTAGTTCCAACAGAATATACATTCTTCGCAATTGCATATGGAAAATTCCCAGGAAAGAACAGGTTTCCCCCAAGTATATACAGAAAAAATGAAATCATAAGTATCTTCTTTGATAAAAGTGGAATAAAATAGAAATCAATAACAGAAGGAAAAATGGAAAGTTCACAAATATGTGAAAATTGAACAATACAGTCTTCAACAACCAATGTGTCAGAGATGAAATCAGAAGGGAGATTAAAAATCATTTTGAAATAAACAGAAATGAATACACAACACATCAAAACTCATCAGATGCACCGAAAACATTTCTAATAGAGAAATCTATAGTCATAAACACCTATATTAAAAACGAATAACTAACTATCCCAAATCAAAAATATAATTTTATATCTTAAGGAAATACAAAATAAGAACATACTAATCCTAAAGCTGGTAGAAGGAAGGAAATAAAAATTAGAGCAGAAATGAATTCAAGAATATAAAAACAATAGCATCAAAGCAACTAAGAGTTTGTTTGAAAAGATCAACAAAATTGAAAAACCAATATGTAGATTAAACTGAAATTAGTAAAGAAAGTGATAACATTTCTACCAACCTTACAGAAATAACATGACTTATAAGAGAATACTCTGAACAATTGTACCCCAACAGATTGACTATAGTAAACAATATAGACTATTTCCAAAAAACACACCATTACTTCTTTATAATATTTACCCTTTAAAAATGTACTGTTCTGAAAAAAAAAGCTTGTAATGCATATTTTTAAGGAGGCATTTTACATAATCAAGTATTATTTTTTTTTTGTTACTCATGTTTTTGTTTACCTTTGTCTTTCTAGTCTGGCTATTGTGAAACATTCTTGAGGGAAGTCATGATAACTTTAAACCAGGGCTGTGCCAGTGAAGAAATTATACTGGCAAAAAACCCCAAAACAATCAATCATCTGCCCTGTAGTATTTACGCTTAGTTTAGTAGAGATAATTTAAAGTAAAATTCACAAGGTGAATTTGTCTACATAACAAGAATTCATCAAAAATGCATATTTATGCATTAAAGAACGTTATCAAGAAAGTGAAAAGACAATCTACAGAATGGGAAAAATAGCTGCAAAACCTATATGTATGGGCTTAATATCCAGAATAGATGAAGGATGACTACAACTAACCAACAACAATAAAACAATTTTTAAATGAGCAAAAGATGTGAATCTACATTTCTCCAAAGAAGTATAAGACCTCCAATAAGAATATTAAAACATGTTTAACATCATTAGTTATCAGAGAAAAGCGAATTAAAATCAAAATAAGATACTACTTCACATCCATTATGATGGCTACTGCTTTTGTTTTTGTTTTATTGAAAATACTAAATGTCACTGAAGAAGTGGAGAAATTGATACAATTGCAAATTGTTGGTGGGAAATGTAAAATGATGCAGCAGAGTTGGAATACCATTTGGCAGTTTCTCACAAAGCACAGAACAGGCAATTCCTCCACTAGGTATATAGTTGAAAAAATTTAAAACAGGGACTCAAACAGATTCTTGTAGACCAATGTGCATAGCAGTATTATTTACAATAGCAGAAAGTTAGAAACAGCCCAAGTGACCATCAAGAGATGAATGGATAAACAAAATGTGGTATATACCTACAATGAAATATTATTCAGCCATAAAAATGATTGAAATTCTGATACATGCTACAACATGGATGGACCTTGAAATACTTATGTTCACTGAAATAAGCACAGAAGCATAAATATTTTTTGATTTTTTTTATGAAATATCTAATATATGTGAACTCATAGAGACAGAAACTAGATTAGAGTTTACTGGGGGTTGTGGGAGGAGGAAATAGGGAGTTTGGGTTTAAATGAGTTTGGAGTCATGAATAGTCTTCCTTACAAATGCTGGCAAAGGTAACAACATTATGAATGTAGTTAATACCATTGAAGAATACACTTAAAAATGGGGGGGGGGGAAATTACATCATGTATATGCTACTAGAATAAAAAGAATTTATTGAAGTTTTTCTTTTTTTTTTTTTTTTAAATTGAAGGGGTCTATGGATGGTATTACAGCATTGAAGCAAAGTTGACTTCCTGATTTGGGGTTTTCTAGGAAAGTGGTCTTCTTTTGGAGATAAATACACTGGAGTAATTTTTGTGAATTGTTTGCTTAATGGGTAGAAATGGTAAAATTATAACAACTGGGAAATTTTAGTGAAGAGATTTTACTACTTTGCATTTTTTATGCATTTGATATTATTACAAAATAATTGCCTTTAAAAAAAACTCATATCAGTACCTTGCCACTAAAGCATTCAGAGACCAAATCTACACAAATGCAATGCAACCAAAGTTGTCAACTTAACCTTCTAAGAGTCTGGCTGTATTGGGAAGAGGTGTGTGAATATTATATTAATAGCACTCTGTTTTTGGTGCCTAAATGTTTGGGGGTGTTTGTGAAAAAAATGAGATATTCATATTAGTTTTTCATGAGAACTCCTTCCTCTGCTGTATGTTCTGAAGGTTGATTGCCCTTTTACCCAAGTTGAAAGCCATGGAGAAGGGCATATATTATGTTATATAACTCCCTTTGCCAAGCCTGGGGCATGCTATTCCAGAATATTTTGGGAGAGTCTTTTGAGAGATCTTAATGTCCTTGGGGGCATGAGTTAATGACTTGATCATGGGGAGATTTGCAAGGCAGAGAAGGGCTGGGGGATATAAAATGCAGGAAATTTACCTTTATGTGACAGGCAGAAGAGGAGCAAATGTAATCAGGGCACTTCACACACAAATTAACACTTTTTGAATGTATATATAATATCAACTATATCTAATGTATATATGGTATAAGATTAAGAAATATACTATGCTGAAATAAAAAAAATCTCTTCATGAAAATACATTATAAATATTAGTGTGAGATAATATAGACTCAAGAGAAATTAGTTGTAAAGTTCACCAAAATTCCTGACAATAAATAAGGGTGGATGGTTATTAGAAGTCCTATCCCTTTGCAGTGTATTTGGTTAATATAAATTATAATGGTGCATATGAATATATTTTCAAATTTGAAAGTAGAGAAAGAGAAAAGTAAAGAATATGAAAATGGTTCACCATCAGATGAATATAATTACTGTTACAGGAAAGAGGCATATAAAAATGAGATTATATACATCCTAATTTCACCTTTCCACAGATACACACAAAATTTCAGATTTTGAATTTTGAACAGGAGAAATTTACTTTCAATGAATACATCTGAATTAAGAAAAACAGCCTCTCACATGGCTCCTAAATTGATAATTTAAATTCTGGAGAAATGTTGAATGTAATTATCAAAAATCACCAATATGTTTCCATCTTCAAAAACTGATTTCTCTTAATACACAAATTTTACTTATTACAAATTTATCCTAATTGGGAAGTGGCATACATATCTTGTTAAGGTAAAATTCACTTAAAATAAAATTAACCATTTTAAAGTGTACACTTCAGTGACATTTAGTACATTCTCATCTTGTGCAAGTATTACCTCTAATGATCTATCTATCTATATTTTAAACAATATCAGTCACAGTGAAACAAAAGACATTTCAGTAAGCTGACCTTAAAAATAAGATCATCACTGGGTCATGAGAAATTGTACAATGTGGCAATTCTCTCATTTAAAAACAAGATAAATTAAAAAGTGCCTTTCAAAAATTTCACTGCCAAGTTTGCTTTTAGTAAAGCCAGAAAAGTAAATTTATTGTGAATTTTGGATTTTGAGTAATGTTTAAACATTTAAAATTAACGTTTGGATTTGTATTACTCGTACTTATAATTTCTTTACCTCTTTTTTTAATCTATGTAAGCATGCAGGGAAAATTAACCATTAAAAATTTAATAAAAGTATATACATAGAGGCACCATTTTCCCTTTCACCTCTGGCTCTGATATGGCTCTGTTCCCAACTTCTCCACTGGAAGGTTGCAATATTTTGCATATTCCTTTCAGTATTGTAAATGCTTTTCCCTTCTCTCTGAGTCTATCAAGATTGTCTCCAGCAAGAGTCCTGAATTTGCAAAAACTCCTATTGCATGACAGATTTCAAACTGGCAAAGTCCTCAATGAACTAATATTTAGTAAAATATAACTTGGGAAAGTAGAGAATAAACCGGTTTCTGGAAATAGTGCAAAAAAATAAATGAAGTTTTAAAAAAAACACCCTGGAGAAGCCGCGACAAAGTTCCCTTATCAGCCTCAGGCATGAAGAGGAAGCTAATTACTCACATGGATGTTCCCGAAGAGTCCCAGAGCCAAAACTGCTCCTCATGGATCCCACAAGAATGAAGCATTTCTCCTCCCTCTGGACCTGTCCTGGATCCCTGGGGAAGAGCTAGGAGGTTTTCAGCATGGTTCCATCAGAAAAGGTGGTTTGGCGCCCTGTCCTGGCCAGAGGTTCCCAAAGGAGGATGTTTCAGGCTTGCCTGGTGGTGAAGATGTGCCCCCTCCCCACCTTCGGGCTAAATCACTGAGATTGTGTCCAGGATATTCAGTTCCAGGAGACTGAGCCTGGGTGCAGGGGACTCCTCAGCACAGACAACACTGAAGGTTCAGAAAGAACCTACAAAGAGAGCAGGAGAGGGTGAGTCTCCACCCTGTGCCCAGACTCTCCTGCCTACACCTGTCCTGGACCCAGGCTTTGACCCCTACCCCCAACCATATGGACAATCCCAGGACAAATCTCCTAGTGCAGCAGAAAGTGTGTCTGTGACCTCCCACATGACTTCCCACATGAACCCTGCTGAGCCAAAGTCCTCTCTACCTTCATTGCACCAACATTCTGTCCTGTCTAGTCAGAAGACAGCCACAGCTTATTGGTGTATTTGTTGGGGCTCAAGGGGGTTACCCTGTCTAGGAGCACACTTCCAGCTGAAAGCATGGCAGGCCCAACCCACTCTTCCCAGCCCAGGGTGCATAGAGCTGCAGGTCCACAGAAGCCCAGAAGGAGGACTGCTTAAGCACAGGGGGTGCTGAGTCCCCTCCCCCACTCACTGCTCCTTGGAACCTGCCTCCAGGAATCCCTGCCATGTATTCACTGTGTGTGTGTGTTGGTGGAGTGTGTACGGGGGGTGTTCTATGATGTAGGTAAAGAAACCTCTTTTGTTTTAAGTTCTCATTACTTTCTCATTTTTGTTGCATCTAGGGTATGTTAACACTCCCCAGGGAGTGAAAAATTAACAACTTAATTAGAATTGCAAAGCTTATTTTACACGGAGAAAACAAATTATTTTCCTGAAAGACTTTATATCATAGTATCTGGTCCTAAGCACATAGGCATATCTAATGCCCATACCCTACAAGATGTGATAAAGTGTCTTAGGACATGAGCTGCCTGTATTGCTCTCCACCTGTCACTGTGTCTGGAGTGTGTCTTAAGCTCTCTCTCTGCATCTCTGTCACCTCCTATATATAAAGAGGAGGAAAACTCAGAGGGCTACTTTGAGGTTCCTGTGGGAACCAAGTAAAGAGCTCAGAATACCTGTGCTCCCTTTTAACTCCTTTGTGGTCAGTTCTGAATTTAAATTCCCTGTGAGCAAATCTCAAAGTAACAATTTGCAATATCAGAGTCCTTTCTTGATTCATTTTGCCACAATTCTTCTTCAGAGTTGTGATTTGTGTGGTTCAACCATGGTTTTCCATCTCCCAGTTTGTAGCAGTGACAAGGCAAATGAAATCACTTCTCTATGTTACTGCTATAGGGGTGTGAAATTAGACTTCCTTTGGGAAGCATCTGGGAGAGTGGGAATGCTCATTTAAATTGAAAGCTAATTAGAAAAGCCTTATATATAACAGGGTTGCAGCAGGAGAATGTTGGGGCCATAACCCAGGACTCAGAAACATATTCTACTGGGCTTGGTCCTTATCTCTCCACTCCTGCCTTTTAACTGTGAACTCTAGGCTAGCAAGATGATCTGTTTAGCATCCTTTTTAAAAACATATTTTTTATTTTTTAAAAAAATGTACTTAGATTACATAAGTGTTACATAAAAAATATAGGGGTCCCCATGTGCCCCACTCCCTACCCCTCCCACACTTTTCCACAATAATCTCCTTCATTAGTGTGGTACATTCATTACAATTGATGAACACATTTGGGAGCATTGCCACTAAGCATGAATTATAGTTTACATTGTAGCTTACACTCTCTTCCACACAATTTTATAGGTTATGGCAAGACATATAATGGCCTGTACCTGTCATTGTAATGTCATTCAGGACAATTCTCAAGTCCTGAAAATGCCCCATATTACACCTGTTTTTCCCTCTCCCTCCCCTCAGAACCTCCAGTGGCCAGTGCCTCCACATCAATGATAAAAGTTCTTCCATTGCTGGAATCACAAAAAGTCTATGGCAGAATACCAGTACATCTACTTTAGTCCATAGTTCATTCCCTAATCCTGAGGATTCTGGGATTTAGCATCCCTTTGAGTTGGCCACTTGCAAGGAAAACATAAAGTAAATTGTCTCCCTCCACCTAGAGATTCTCAAATGGTTTGGTGGTGTTTTCTAGGTTAGGAAATATGAGGGACTGGATATACCTGATTGTTGAGTGTTCTCAGATCCCCTATTATTGTTAACTTGACATATTGTCGGAAAGCTCTCCCATAGAATTCTATTTATGGATCTACTTAGGGATCTTTATACTCTGATTTTGAGGAAAAAATGCTGGGGAGGCTGAGGTGAGAGTGGGCATTGCAGGGTGGGGAAGATATGGAAACCCCATGATCTGGAACCTGGAGCCCTAGAAAGAAGCCAGAGAAGGGGCCATAAAACTATGGTCCTGGAGGTCCCCAAGTTAGAGGGAAGGGAAGGTAGCATACCAGCTATGATTTTATATACATCAATGTCATTGTTTTTGGAACAGATTATTCCAAAATTATTTGTGTTTTCCAAACCAGGAGCACCTGCATGTTCCATAATGTACAGGATATACTGAATGTACAATATGAATACACTTTGAAACCACCACCACTGCTTTCAGAGCTGAGCCACTAGGGGTGTGGCTAAGCCTAAGGTAAGGCATTGCATACTGTAACTCAGAGACTAGCTCTGTGCTCTTCCTTGTGGTATGAAGTCTCAAGATTATTTTTGATAATTACTCTTTATAGCTGATTTTACAGAGCATTGGACAGAGCTCGCACTGAAGAACTATGTGGGAAGTTGAAAAAACTAATATATATTATATGTATATATGTGCTTATATGTGTATATTGTGTATATGAACCTATCAATCAATATATGAGTGAATAAATATATGTGTATATATTTGTATAAATATATGTGTATAAATATATATGTGTATATATTTTGAAATAAAAGGGAGTGAATAATGTTTATAACAGGAGTGTTTACCTTTTAAAGATGAGTATAAAAAAAGATCACTTCTATTGATGCAAAGAAGAAAGTTGAAATTTTCAGCCTCCAAGTGTAAATGAGGCTAGCTGGACCACCTAAATCATGCCTAGAGGTTTCTCTCAAGGGTCCTCCTTACCCAGTAATAAAGGAAATGTTGGGAAAGCTCTTCCTGGCATAATGTTATACAACTCAGTAATTACAGCTTCATTGCCTGGATTTCAACACTAGCTCTGTCCCTTCCTAGATGAACCATTAAAGGCAATTTGCTATTCCTCTCTGTCCCTCCATTTACTCTTTAGAAATTGGGATTGATGGTAACAGTGTCTACATCAGAGACACTGAGGTGCTTAGAACATTTCACTGTTCTTACTGAATTCTTAGAACATTTCACTTAATATTAGATTGTTACTATTATCATTATTTCTCAAATAAATCTTGACAGAAGATCACAGTCTACAACTTTACAGATAAGTGAAGGACCCATCTCCTGTGAGCCCTCTCACTCCATTCACATTGGAACCATTCCTTACTCCTAAGGGGCCAGTTGCTGTGCCTTTACCAAAGCTTGTCTCTCTGCCTGTTGTTTAAATTTCTGTCCTGTCTGGATAGGAGAAAATTTTTTAGGGGGTAACTGGGCCAGGGATTGAACCCTGGACCTCATATGTGGGAAGATGGTGCTCAACTACTGAACCACATTGACTCCCCTGAGTTGGTTTTTTCATTTGCTTGGTTTGCTTGTTTGGGTTTTTCTTTTTAGGAGACACCAGAACTGAACCTGGGACCTCCAATGTGCTCAACCACCTAAGCCACATCTGCTCCCCATGAGAATCTTTTGATGAGAGTACTTTGGTTAAGCTTTGGCCCACCTCAATCAGGATGGGTCTTAATCCTATTACAGGAGTCCTTTGTAAGAGAATGAAAATCAGACAGAAAGAAAGCCACAGAAGCAGCAGCCAGAAGCTGAACATCAACAGAAATGGACGAGAAGGGAGATATCCAGAAACTCTGCAATGTGCCTTGCCATGTGACAAGCTAAGGGCCAAGGATCACCAGAATGATGCCCAGAATTCCAGTCTTCTAGGAAAAAGCATCTCCTTCATGATGTCTTGATCTGGATTTTCTCTTACCCTCAAAACCAAGAGCTAAAAAATTCCCATTTTTTAAGCAAACCCTTTGCATGGTGTTTGCTTGAGTAGCCAAAGACACTAAAGCACTCCTCAAATAGTATTATTTAATCATCTCAATAATCAGTTCTAGCCTCTCTTCTCTCCTCATTTCATACACTATTCCTACTATTTGACCCATTTCTTTGATTAATGACATTTCCTTAATTTCTGCCCCTACAATGACAGTGACCATACTATCATCTTGATCTTATTTTTGAGTTTTTTACCTCTGTATGCTTGTGTGTTAAGTAAGGGCAAACACAAATTTAAAAATGAGAAAGTCCCTGTTGCACATAAGGGAAGAGACACCCTTCTCCCACCCATCTCTCTGAGTATTTACTTTAGAAAACCCATAGTTGTAATACCACTTTCTTTGTCTTTTTGAAATGCATATATTTGAAATGTGTGTACAAGTTTAAAGGAGCCTCTTGCAAATTTAACTACACAAGGTAAGAAAGAAAGGAAGCCATTTCTTTGAAATGTAATCAAAGAAAATTTCTCACAATTTCCTGATAAGAGATGAACATAACTTCTGGGGGTGGGAGTTTTGGGGTTTTGTTACTGGCTCCAAATGTAAATCTACCTCTGGTCATGAAGATATGAGAAATAACTTGAGATTATGTATGAAATGGGTTATATCTACTTAGGCACATAAGGAGATTCTTTCCATCTTTAAAACTCTTTGCACATTGCCCATGATGCATCACATTTTGCTTTAATGTTTATTCAATGATAAAATTATTTTTCTTTCTCTTCTACCTTTGAAGAGAGGTTCTCTGGGTTGTGAGATGATTTTGTTTTTATTTATTTTTCCCCAAGTGTTACTGGACATAAATTGAAATATATCTCAAATTGAAGGCATTACCTTTCTCCAAACAAGTGAAAATAATATATTCCCCAATTTCCAAATCTTAATTAATGGCTCCATTAGGCATCCAGGAATTAATTCTTGAAACCCCCTTTCAGCACCACAAAAACCCAATGGAGCATATTATTGCCTCTGCACTGAATACTATTATCATCCTTCATCACCTCCCAATCTCACATGCACATATGCCTACACTTTATTCATTTTCTTTCAGTGTCAGTTTAAATGTTATTCCCTCTGAATTCCGCCTTTATCTAAACTCATACCTATCCCTTTCCCTTCTCTGGCCAAGTTCTCTTTTTTTTATTGTGGATAAAAATCAAACTTTTCACAATACATACAAATATTTGTAAAATGATATATAAATACATATGCATATATGTGCATTTGTTTACATAAATGTT
>JAQZBX010065588.1:0-16273 GCA_029593785.1 Cabassous unicinctus | reverse complement strand
TCAATTCTGGATTCCATAAATGTCGTGCATTAAGTCCACTTTTGTTAAGGATTGTGGGTGGCAGATGCCTGCAGTCAGTCAAGGCATGTGGGATCTGCAGGGAAGGAAGGACTGACTAACTTCGTAGGATAAGGGGGGTGTTCACGTACGCCAGGTAAGGAGCAGTCACTGATAATGAGGGACATGCTAGGCAAGAGTCTGCCGGGGCTTCTCGTCAGACTGTTCTCCTGGAGGAATAGTACACATGGGTATTCAGTAAATAGGAAATCGAGACAGGCTGAGACTCTTAACGCTAGTGCAAATAGTCGTTAATGAAAATCCCTTAGCCGACACGTTAAATGATGATAATGTTATTGCATTAAAAAATACAAAAAAAATTTTTCCTGTTAATTTATTTCTAGCCTAGCAGATATGAAAAGTTTAAGTTTCTCAGGGGGGTTGGCAGCGGGGCAGAGTAGGCAGTGTATATGTGCTCTAAAAATATCAATATCTCAGTTTTGCATATCACAGTTTACTAAGATATTTTTTAAGTGAATCTGAACATTCGTTTGTTTTTGCCTCCAGTGCAGGAAACACAGACCAAGGTGAAAAAATTAAATATATATATATAAAAATGTGATTTTTAGAATGTTCCTAGAAATTACTATTCAGAGTTGAAAATTAAACCTAGGCTATACTTATGCTCAGGCAACTCAGAACCAAAATTAACACTGGATGGTGTTTCTTTCAGATCTCATTGATACAGTAACTACCTGGTAATGCAATTAGAGAGAGATTAAGCTGAAGGTGTGAAATCAGAGCTCCAACTTGATTTTTCTTTTTTCTTTCTTTTTTTTCTTTCTTTTTTTTTCTTTCAAGTTATAGGTGCACAACGAAGGAGAAGCCCCAGTGCACTAGCCATTGAAGTATTTGAAGCACATTTGGGAAGTCACATTTTACAGGTACCTTTTATAAAAATAAGTTTGCTTACATTTTACCAAAACAAATCCATATGTTTAGTCTTTTGAAATATATTTTTATTACAGCTATGCACATGACTGTTGTTATTTCACCTTAGAATTCTGAAATTCTTATGAATTCATTTTTTTTTCTTTTTAGAAAGTCATCCCTTGAGAGAATATTAATGAGAAAGGGAGGGCAAGTATTATTTGTGCTGTAATAATATAGATCAATTGCACTACTTAGTTGATGTGCAATGTTTAGTAGCTGGCTGTTCTCAGAATGATTGTGTGTGTGCTGTGTTTGTAAGTGAATATATGTGTGTGTCTTTTAGAGCTATATATTGTTTTTTGGAAAAGCAAAGTTACATTGTGAAAGTAATGTGTTGTCAAATTTTGGTTGTCCTTTGCTTGAGTTTGTATTCATAAGTGCTTCCAATCTCAATGTTTGCCTTCCCAAATTAAATTTTTTTCAGGAGAAATTTTAAAGTAATTTTAAGTAAAAGGAGACAAATAATAATTTATTTTCCAATGAATTTCATGACAAATAAATGTTCAGGTACTAGGGTGAAACTGCGTTTATTTAGCCCTAGAGCAGATACATCTCAAACTCAGCATCTTGCTTACTCAAAACATTTTTCCTTAAGACTTTGTCATCAATTCAGCACGTCTGTCTTCTCCCATGGATAATTGTTCTACATTGTTCCTGTTTCCAGGACAAATGTAGCCGTGGCCAGACCATCTTTGAAATATATAAGATACACTTTTAACATGAAATTCAGGAAGCAGATATGTTTAGAATACATAGACAGCTTATTGTATTTTGAAAATGTGGTTATGTTTTCTTAAATAAACTTGGGTAAAAATAAAAAGTAAACTCCAGATTCCTTCCATTTAGAGATAAGAAATGGTCCCTATTGTGCTTTCATTTACAAGACGGCCAAAATATTAGTGATTACAGCATATCATTCCCCAAGGTATGCACCCTAGAAAACCTGTATCAGCTCCTCCATGAGAAAAATAGCTTATGATCAAATTCCAGTGATTCCCCAAAGCAGTTCCTTGGACTTTCAGAAACACCTGAGATGCAGAATCACCTGTATCAAAGGACACATTTCTGGGCTACAACCCCCACCTACAGAATCAAAATCTATAGTGAAGCCCAGCAATTTCTGATTTTCAGTAACCTCCTCAGATGATTTTGATCTTTCATCAGTTCTGATCTGTCACAATTCACATTTGCAAATTTAAGAACCAGGGAAGTCTTATAGTAAGGAAGCCTGTTTAACTTTGTTAAATCCTGTATTTCTCTTTTCTCCACTAATATCTGTTAACATCCCACATAACTGATGTTTCTAGAAATACACCTTGGGAGGTGCTGCTCTGTCATGCAAATAAAATTTTGAATTACGTTTGCAGCAATTTAGGATTCACTTCAGAGATACAGAAAGGATCATATTTCTTTCTAGATCTTTAAAATTTTATTTCCTTCTTTCATGTACATACTTTGTTCAGAATCTCCTTTATAAGATTTGTATGAGCCACAACATATATATTGTTAAATTCTGATGTGATTCAGGAACACTCTTGTTTATATTCTGACATATTAGGTGGGTAAGACTTAGTCAATGAAGGAAATGGTTCAAAGAGAAACCCTAGATGATTATTCTCTGAATTCTTTCTGTAAATCTTGTATTTGAATCCAAATTCCTGTGGGATGAGGGAGCTTCAAGAATTTAAAACTAAAACAAAACTTAGAAGATTGAGTTGAACATAAGCTCAATGTAAAAATATAGTTGAATGCCTTTCCCAAATGCTAATTACATATTAGACTGCATTGAGAGAATAGAGGATAAGAATGAAGCTGCTAACTTCTTCTGTCTGGGTTGGCCACACCCTACTCCGAACCACACTTCAAGAGGAACATAGACAACTGAATATCATTTGGAGTAGAATGACCAAAATGGTGAGAGAACCAGAAATCTTGTTGCATGATGATTGGCTAAGAGGCCCATTAAAGTTTAGTTTGGGAAAAACACCTGACATAGAAAGGATGTTAATGCCTTCTTTTTGTCTGCCTACCTGCCTATCTTTATCTGTCTGTCTATCTATCTATCTATCTATCTATCTATCTATCTATCTATCTATTTTTGAAGGCCTCATATGGAAAAAGGATTAGATATATTCTGTGTTGCTTCAGAGCTTGGATAAATAGAGAAATGAGTGAAAGTTAAAGAGAAAAAAAAATCACCTGCTTGTAAGTAAACTTTCGAATAGGGTTGCCCACATTTGGAATATCTACAAAGCAATTGGTTTTAAGGGGAAGCATAGGTGACTTGATAGGGATGTTTTCAAGCAAGATAGACATCAAAGTGTGGTTAGACTAGATAATCTTGAAATTGCCATACTGATTAGAGCTTATTATCATTTGATTTTAAGTCCAATAATTATATATAGTATAAGAGCTGTGTATATACCTATAAAAGAAATATAAGAATTGTAATCAGAAGGGGGTTGGGAAGTAGTAATTAGTGATCTTGTCTCCTAGCAGGAGAACCCTTGAGCTCATAGACCCACATCTGTGCCAGGTTCAACAGTCCCTCAGGGGTCTGCAACATTATTATGGTTTCCATATATTCCTTCTGGAAGATCCATAGTTGAATTTGGTTGATTCAGGTGGATTGGCATGAATTTATCCTTCCCTTTCCTCCTTTCTACTCTTCCTTCACTTGCAAGTAGCTGTTAAAAACCTGTGTGGTCAACAAAGTAGGCATGGTCTCTGATCTCAAAGTTTATTTATGAAAAAAATTTCAAGTACTTAGTAAGAACACAAATTTCACTTCTGTGACTTCTGTCCTTAATTAGCTTACAGTCATTTGGGCAAAGAAGAATCAGGAGACTTGATAAAAGTGAGACACTTCACGCAGGTCAAGTTCTATGGGGCTGAAAAAACACAAGGGTCTACATTTGTCATACCGCATCAAAGAAGACTTCTCTAAGTTGTTGAAGGATGGAAAAAAGTTCATCAGGCAAAGAAAATGGGAAGCACTCCATGCAAAGGGAACACTAAATGCAATGCATTGAGGCAAATAATAAATCTTGTTTGGGAACTGTTAGGACATTTTTTTTTTTTTTTAATCATTACTTTGGGTGCAAAGGGGAGAACATAAGAAATGCAGATGGAGAAATCATGTGAGCCATACTGTGACAGGCCCAGTGAGCCACACCAGGAATTTTGTTCTGTATCCAGCAAAATGAACCCATGGAAGGCTTTTTATGCAGGAGAGTGGCAAGATAAAGGTTTGGTTTGTTTCTAGAATTGTCATCAAAAAGTAATGTGTAGGATGTCTTTGAACAGTGAGAGACTGATATAAAAAGACCATTTAGGAAATTGTTACAACAGTCCAAGAGAGAGAAAATGAAGATCATTTCTAAGGTAGAGGTTCAGTGAATGGAGAGGCAGGTATGGAATTGAGATAGAATCGCTGGCTCATAGTCATTAATTTGATTTGAGAGGCTATGGAATGACAGGAGTTAATGACCAATAGGTTTTCTAGGTGGAAACTAGCTGCCTGATGATACCATTACCTGAGAGAAGTTGAAAGGGATATTCTGTTCAATACCCAAGTTGATATAAGGTAAGCAGTTGGAAACATGAGTCCTCTGGATCAAGATCAAGGCTCAGGCTAGGAATAGGGCTAATCACTAATCACACGTGTATTGATGAAGGGTAGTTCAAGTCAAGTCATGAGTTGCAGACCCATGGAAAAGATATGGAGCAAAGAGAGAAGGTTAAGGAAAGACACCCCTAGGGAATTTCATCATTTAAAAGGCAAATGGAAGATGATGAGCAAAGAGTTTCTTCTTTGCAGGAAGCTAAAGAAGAAACCACAGGATGTGATTTTACTAAAGGAAAGAGTGTTAATAACATCAAGGTTGCTAAAAATAAATCCTTTAGTTGGGTAAATACTGAAGAGATGTCATCAATTTTGTCAACTAGGTCTTTGGTCTTTGGTGTTAGGTGCAGATAACAAACCTAAAGAGTGATAGAAGGTAGAGCAAAAGAGTCTGGATGTTTGCAGTAAAGGAAAGTTGGGAAATGATAAGGTATTGTCGAGGGAAAGTTTTATTTTTAATATTGTGAGAGTATACATGTATATATGTTTGAGGTTCTTGGGGCCATTTGTGCAAACTGCAAAAAAGATGGAAAACTAACTCAATTGGCTACTTAACAATCATCTTTTTAAAATCTGTATCTTGTGTTCATGTCTGTATTAAAAAAGGATGTTTTCATTATTATCAATGGCTCAGTGCAATTCCATCTATGTATGTATTGGTATTGTTTTTTAACCAGTTTCCTGTCTTTGGGTATTTTGATAATATCTAGAAATGTGCATTTGTTATGGAATACCAAGTGGTGTTTGTATGTGTTTCTGTGTGTGTGTTTCAGTTAGAAATAGCCTAGTCTGGATTGATTTTAGCTTAAATTTATTGAATTTCACTGTGTACTAACTTCCATGCGTTGTGGTAAATTCTCTTCTTACCTGATATTCATACTATGAACTTGTGAGATAGGTACTATGCTCATGTACATCTTAAAACTGCCTAAGCTAAGACTTAGAAAACTCAAATAACTGACTTGTGCTCACATGGCTCATTAAGTGACAAGAGTTGGAATTTGAACCTAGGATGCTAACACTAGCTTGTAACACTTCCTGAGAATTGATAAGGGCATTTTAAAATATGATTATAAAAGGAAAGGACTAAGACATTTATAGTTGGAGTGAACAGGATTAGAGAACTGACCGAATTTGGAGGGTAAAACAGGCCAGATGAGAACATCAGAATATGGTTCAAGAAATGCCTGTGGCTTTACCGCAAGAGGTGTCAAACTTCCCTGCTACCTGTGGCCCCATTGATGTTTCATTGGAGCACATACCAGGTACCATTTGGTGTACAGGGTTAGGGATGGGGCGAAGGATGGACTTTATTATTTTTGCTGTACCCACTCTGTAGACAATAATAAGTATTTTTGCTGTACACATCTTATGAGCCATATAATTTCGTAGGAAAACTAAAAGCTTGGTGGGATCCCTTAACATTTAACTTTTTTTCCACTGAGAGAGAAAAAAGTTAATCTTAAAAGTTATTCTTTCAATGTAAAATCAACTCTTCCAAAGCCAGTTTCCAATCCAGTGATCCATTATTGGTGTATATAGGCAGGACCATTTCCTGGGCTGTGCACTGTTCAACTCTGGAGATGCCCTTTACCATATAAATAGCCCCAGTGACTCTGCAGCCATTTCAGGCATGCATTTCAGGACAGTGATATCTTCTGCAGGAGAGCTACAGGCGCAAGAGGTGTCTGCTTTGCAAC
Source organism: Cabassous unicinctus (assembly GCA_029593785.1). Taxonomy (NCBI): domain Eukaryota; kingdom Metazoa; phylum Chordata; class Mammalia; order Cingulata; family Chlamyphoridae; genus Cabassous; species Cabassous unicinctus. Next base: position 9,958 of record JAQZBX010065588.1, on the reverse strand, counting down.
TGCAGGGCTGTGAATTGAACATATTGAGCCGAGGGTCAGGGCATTTTAGTATACTGTATGTATTGACTTTTATCATCCAGTTGAGGAGCAGGAGGTCAAGAGGCCAAGATTAGGAATTGTACTTTTTGCGACAGGCTGAGTAACTTTAGCAGGTCATTATGTGGGATCTTTCCTGAGTATAGTACGCATTACTATGCATAAATTTGATTCCCTCTTTAGTAGATGCAGCAATGTCATTAAAAGCCCTCTCATGGCGTGAATAGTCCCTCTTCACGATTTACTTAATATGAAAAAAATTTCTATGAGTCGTATTTATTTTTACTTTCCCAATTTCAGCAACCAGATAAAATATTCATATTTCATGCTATCAAATTTAACAAAACACAAAATGGTATCAAATGTCTTTGTAAGTCATAAAATTAACTAATGGAATGATTTTCCCTTAGGTGTCAGATTTATGAATGGAATGTTTTAATTATTTGCATGCCCTTAGCAGAAGGATTTAAGGTTTTTTTTTTTTTTTTTTCCATTCTGTAAATAATGCTTATATAATCATTATATAAATTGCAATATTGCTTTATTCACCTCACAGATGTTAAAACAATCACATCAAACCTGGTATATGGGAAAACTTCTAAGGTTTATGTTTATATTCGTTGCTAGCCATGTTATGGTGAAATATAGATATGCATTTGTTATATTACTCATGTTGTGTAATAAATACCATTGCCAGTAATTATTAAGTACTTGTAAAGTGATGGAAGGATAGTCTTTATCTATAACCAATGTGAATAAGAAAATAAATAACATTTCACATTGGATGAGTATAATAATAAGTATCCACATATTTGTACATAGATAACATAGAAGTGTATCTATTATTTAAACTCAATCATGGAAGAATAAAAAGAATATTCTGTAAGAAATGCCCAAAGTGAGGTAATGACAGAAGTATACGTTTCCTTGTGTTGATTTTGTATTTGGCCACACCACCTGAACCCTCCTGTATCTATGCCATTAATTCTGCATTTTCCTGGCCATTAAGAAAGTTTTGCATTTCTCTTAGAACATTCCATGGGCAAAAATCCTTTGGGCAGACCAAGAGATAAACTCTAAGAATATTCTAAAGATTATAACCCTTGAGGTCCTTTGACTGGAAATGAATCAGAAGTGGCTGGGCAGAATAGTTGGGTGATTCCCTGTCTCCCCCAGCATAACTAGAGAGAGAACTATTTTTGCAAGGATCATTTATTAGTAAAAGAACTCTCTTATGGAAGACACAGATAAGGCCATCACCTTAGCAGAACAGTTTTATTATGGTACAGGTTTTCTTAAAATGGAGGGAATAAACTTAAGTGTAGCTATTTTTCTATTTGTTAACCAAAGTGGTCAAAGATTTCTGTGGCTGAGATAGATGACACCATAGGCTTCAATGAAATGTCAGATTTTGAGCATTTATTCTTCTTTCCCACCATACTTTCAACTATGGAATATAAGAGCCTGTGTTTTACAGAGGCTGTTAAGGATCAGATTTAGAAGAAAATCAGATCAGGATTTACATTTCTATTATTGGTCACGTTGTAAAGACTGGTGAAGGACATCCTCTGGAACACTGACTAGTCAGGTCTCATACTATTTTGGTCCTACAGAATTGTTGGACAAGTGAGAATATATAGTATCTCTGTCAGAAATACTTAAAAATGTGTGGTTGATATAATAAGGAAAACAAAATAAATAGTATTTTGTGACATTTGTACATCTTTGATATTTCTCAAGTATTGCTAATCACAATCCCACTGCAGTTTCTGAGACCCCAGCAATTGTAGAAGATTAAGCTGAAGTTCCTGAAGAGAAAATAGACACGGCATCTGGGCAGAAGTTACTGTTTGTAATAGCATGATGGGGCCGGGGGAGAGTGGAGAATCCCAAATCTACTGTTGTAGCCTTTAATCTCATTCAGCAACAGGAAAGGTTGACTACTACAATTCAAACATCTGGACTTGAAAAGTGAATATTCCTAAAATAGCTCAAGGGCTGTAATCTGTATGAAAAAGTTCGAATTATTTTATTAAGATTCTGCCTGTCAGTATTCCCTTCACATTTCATAGCAGTGTTTGCAAAGGACTTCTGTGAAAGATAGTGATACTTTCAAGTCTATTTTCTATTTTATTGATGACTTGGAATTTCACCCTTATTTTATTGGAACTTACCAGTATAAAAGAAATGATCATGACCAAGGAAGTTGCATTTTCTTATTCCTGATGGCTCTTATTGGCAAAGTAGTACTCTGATGGACATCAGTGCTAACATGAAGTAAAATTATTTCAAATAATAGAAGCATTTTAAATTCATTCTTTAAACTGGGATAAAGAAAGGAGAGAAAGGTGAGTGACCCTGTAGTCTCCTATGATCCAGAATGGTTAAAAAAAAAAAAGTGAAACTAAATATAGAAAAGAGAAAGTTGGTGAATATATTTGCATATGCAAATTAGCTTAATTGATACTGCTTGCCTCTACAGGGATTTTTCATTACAAACTGGAGTGCTACATTGTTCAGCTCATATTGAGTAATTTAGTAACTAATGAGACCAGTTTGCACTAATTTGCATATGATAAATGAGCTTAATTGCAGTAAATAACTTGGAGGCATAATTACTTAATTTTCCTGTGTTGCATGGCTTTTAAGTTCACGTATGAACAACTCAAGATAATTTTGCATATTTAAATTAGTTGCTTTTAAGTTTTCTTGAACAACCAAAAAAACACACCTTATCAATTGAGCTACAAAACAATTGAAAGTAAAGTTTACAGTGTTTTATTTAAAAAGAAGGAAAGAAAGAAAAGAAAAGCAGAAATCTTCCAAGTCTTGTTCTGTCCCCATACTTTCACCTCCAATAGATTTCAGTATTGATCATTTAGGCAGATGTTTTTAATGGTGCAAATTAATCCACAACTTCCGTTAGTAACTGATCTAGGTTAAAACTGAAATATATCTATGAATGAATCCTTACTTTTGAAATAGGGTTTATGAAAGAGATATGATGGGAAGCAGGTGTGGCTCAATCGATAGAGCCCCCGTTTACCATGCGGGAGGCCTGGGTTCGCTTCCCGGGGCCTCCTTGTGAGAGCAGGCTGGCTGCTCGGCACGGTGGGCTGATGCAGCAGGATCTCACAGCAAGGGGGAGATAAGTAGACACGGAAGAAACACACAGCGAATGGACACAGTAAAACACAAGCAGCAAGGGGGGGGATAAATAAATAAATAAATAAATAAATAAATCTTTAAAAAAAAGAAAAAAAAGAAAGAGATATGATGAATCCCTGATACAGTTTGGCAAACTAATGATTCTATCAGAATAGGCAACTGGATCTCCCACCTGCAGTGTGTATCTGATCTAAGATGCTGGGTTTTAATGAAGTAGGCTTCACTCTGACCCTAGTATGTATTTTCTGTCAGGCTTAACTTTTCATACTTAGGGAATTGCTTTCATCAGAGAATCAAAGTGTGGTTTGCCAAGAATTATATCATTGGTCTTCACATTATCTCAAGAACATATGTTTTTTTCAAAATCTGTGTTCTCTAAAATGAAAAACTGAGGTACAAAGAGGTTGATGGCCAATCCATTATTTCACAATACTATATTGCCTTAGAATTTCATTTTGGGGGGGAAAGTCTAATTTATTATTTAAAATTAACTTATTAGGCCATATAAAATTCATTTACATGATTGAATATGAGAAAGTATTTTATCCTTGTGAAAGTTTAAAACTTGTCATTTTAAAAATCATTGCTGCTTTGTCTCATATATAAAAATAGTTGTGGCATTTGAGCCATTCACTTGGCACAATCTAAAAAATAACTCAAGAAATTTTCTCTGCAAAGCTCAAATCCCATTAAATGCATTATAAACTTTCTATATCTCTGAGAAGTGGGCCAAAACTAGTACTGATATTAGATTATTAAAAGTGTAAAATTGGAACCTTTTGTATCGTATGGGCTCAAGAAATACCTGGTGAATAAATGAAGGAATGAATACATGCTTACACCACAAGGTCATAGTTAACTAGGGCCTGGTGTATCTCTGTTTTCCCAGCCCAGTTTTTATCTATCTCTTCTAGTGAAATAGATTATGGAAGAGCTGTTAATGTGTAGATTTTGGCATCTGGCCAACCTGAGATCCCATCCCAATTTGCTTACTTAGTAACTGTTTAGATCCAGATTCATCTTTTGCTCTCTCTAAGCCTCAGTTTCCTCATCTTTAAAATGGGGAAAACAGTAATAGAAGTTTCCTGGTGGCAAAATCGTGAGGATTGAATGAGAGAGTTTAGTTAGAAGTGCTTACTGCAGAACCTGGCATATGGTATATGTTTAATAAACATCTGTTAGTAGTTTTTTTTTAATGTTTGGTAGTCCAGAATATTGTCCAGATTTTTGTAGAAAAGTGTTAATGCTCACACATTACCAAAAAATCAGTGGGAAGCCTTAGACTAATGGAATAACCAAAAATTTCTCTAGGAAGCCATATTTAATTTGCTAAAGCAAGTCTCAGTTTGGGCAGCACAAAAAAGACAGGACATGAGGTACTAGACAGGACATGAGGTCTGATTGCTTTCAAGAATACCGGAGCATTGTTAGTAAAGTTCTCTCAGTTTAAAAGTAGAATAAATACTTGTGGGTTTTCACTGAGCACCACACAAATGGGATGTTTATGTTAATGATATTTATATTTAATGGTATATACTAGTTCACCATAAAAATTTAAAATTTGGTAGTATGAATATATTTTTACGCTTAAGAATGAAAACCCTTCTCATAAAAAACCAAGAGTTGTCAGAATAAGCTCATTAACAATCTAGAAGCAACTAGAAAAAGTAGAGTTTGTAAAGGAACTCCAGAAGTAGTGTTCCCTTTAGACCGAAATGTGATATGTGCTCAGTCTTCTTCCTATACTATACAATTTCATCTCCTTGCTCAGAAAAATGGGAAAAAGTAACAATCAGGAGCCCAGAAGAGTTAAAAGACAGAAATAGTACATCGTTATTGCTATATGAAGTATACATAAGATTGTCTGCATGCATGTTGCACACCATTCATCTTCTGCCAAGCCTGAAATGGTTCCTTTCCACATCGAGATCAGAAAGGGAACTTCTTAGAAGGATGTTCATGATGGTATATAAATATGGCAATCTATGTGAGTTTTTATGTACCTTGCTAACTTTGATTTGCAGAGTAAACGTGTCACCGTTCACTGTGAAATAGTGTGAGATGTGTGGATCAGGGAAGAGGTTTGGGGTAGCTATTAATGAGGAAAGCTGTGGTGTTCAGCCATATGCTAGAATCTAACGAATGGAAATTTTCTGGCCCGAGTGGCCAGGATCTAGGCAAATGAGAGAGTAATTCTAAAAATACTAAATTTCATGTATTTACTGAGTGCTTAATTTGCATTAGGAACTTGAGGAAATACTGGGATAAGAACCTGAGTCATGGTTGTACCCCTCAGCATGCCCACAGTCGAGTGGACAACACTGATAAGACAGCAGACCAATACAGTTCAGTGGAATGTAGACACTGGCTTTCGAATCATTGCATTTGTACTTGAATCCATGCTCTGAATTAGTTTGGTGGACTTGGACCATTTATTTAAACCCTGTAGGTTTCAGTTCCCTCAATTATAAGATGAAAATAGTAGCGAGTCTTAGCTCATAGACTGCTTATGAGAATTAAATGAGATAATATACACAGTTCCTGACACACAGTGAGTGCTCAGTAAAAGGTAGCTGTGACAGACACTACAGCCCAGGAGCAAGGGGAAGAATCAGCCTAGGGCTGCTCAAAGAGCATTTCCTCTGGCCACAAACTTAAAAGTTACAAAAGTAAGGTTTTCTCAGCCATCACCCATACACCCTTTCGAGTTTGGTGTTCATGTGAGTCTCCGTGCAGGTAGTCTAAGGGTCTTAGCCTGGGTAGGATGCAAGCATTCTCTTAGTGGGCATTTATGGTAGGGGGAGGAAAGGAAAGAGCCACAATATCATTGTAATTGGTCAGATTTTGTTTGGGACATGCTGACACGAAAATTGTTGGCAAGGTTTGAGAACACATATGCAATTCTTCCTCAGGCACTTAGGGTAATGGAATTATTTGAAGATAAAAGTGAAACAGATAATTCTACTGTCAATTTTAAAAGTTAGGATTATCTGTCAAATATGAATATGAATGATTTCATATTGGGCAGATATTTATGACTCTCTGGTGACACATATATATATCTTCAGAACTGTGCCAGATTACTGTGTTCTTTTTGGCTTTAGAATAGTTCTTGATGGTGGTAGACACTGTATTTTTGTTACCAGCATCAGATAGGAATGGCATGGAGTAGAGTGACATCAGCTAATTATTATTTATCATGGACCCAAAACTCAGTATTGTTAGGGTTGCTTTCCGCATCTCATTCTCCAGAACTTCACAAGTCTCTCTGACTCTGTTGAGGGTTTGGGCTTGAGGAAAGATTGGGTAGTGGGGGTGGGAAATGTGCATTGTTTCCCCAACTAAGTTGATTGCAGACATCTGTGAGCGTCGTGGAATAGCAGTAGTCAGCAAAACCCACTTGGGAAAAGTCTGCCTTAGAGGAATAGAATGAAAATTGTTTTAAGATATTAAAAATCTCTAAATTCAATAAGAGCTAAATTGAACCCAATTTAAAAATTATTATACTATGTCACATCTGTATTGTACGTCACTGACTTTTTAAAGACAGAAAGATTATTACAGAAGAATCTTCTATAAATCGTTGACCCTCTTTTTGCCTGTGTGTGTGTGAGAGAGACCAATGCCTTTTTTTAACTGCACAAAAAGAAAAAAAGAGAAAATTTGAAAACTCAAAAAAAAAAATAGACTAGCAGAAAGGAAAAAGTAGAAGCCAAGTTTTCCTCCACCATCTAAAGTTCTGTTGGCCCTTTTACATTCGATTTTCTGAAAATTAACCAAAATGGAATTACAATCCTAGTCTCTATAATTATAAACGGTTCTGAAATGGAACTTTGCAAGCACATCGTGGCTGATACATTTTTGCAGATCGTTTTTTTTGTTCCGATCCTGACCTGGATAATACTATCCCCATTAAAGATCATAGCAAACCAAAACCCATAGGCACCAGCAATTAGAAGGTATTCTAGGGCCCTGCTAGGGGGCTTCAGGGATTGCTACTTGACTCCATCCTCTCTGAACTACAGACTGTCACCTGCAGGCTGGCCCAGAAACAGGGTCAGATGTTCTAGTCACCCAGACTCCAGCTGTTTTATTAATGTGTGCTAGCGCCTTGTGAATATCACTTCCCAGACACTTGCCAATTCGGGATCTGATGATTTATGATTGCAAGGTAAGGAATTCATGGGGCAGTGTTATTTTATAACAGCAGAATACAACCCTGCCTAAGAAAAGAAAATGTCAGACCATTTGCTTTAAACACTGTGGGAAAAAATAAACATTTGGAGAATTAGTGAAATTATTGTAAACATTTATCATTCCAGGACCATAAGATTTGTAACTAATGGGTTACCAACACAGAAGGCCTGGTCAGATTCCCACGAGGCCAGATAACTGCTGCAGAAATTGTCAGATCAGTCCAGCTCTTTCCCTCATTTCTAAAGATAAAAAAAAAAAAAAAAAAAAAAAAAAAAATGCAGGTGACCCTTTAGGCCACCAGAAAAATGCCCTTTGAAATAATCCACTCTTAAACTTCATTTTAGGATGATACACTGGTTTTGTAAATTTCGTCTGGTAGAGATTAGACCAAGGGTAGAATTGACCTAAAGAAACAGAAAGTTCTTTTTTTCGTAAATGGGAAGTCTGTGGATTGTACAAAAATACAAAGGCAAATGATAATATCAATGACTATTTTAATTGCATCTTTAATCCATAAGGATAGTTCAATGACATTTTAAATTATACTTTTAGAATTGTAGTCACATAGGAGATAAAACTCAGTAACTATTTAATAATGCATAGTAAGATCAACTGTATCCTCTCTTGAGATCACATTTAGGTGGACTGAATGTAAAAGCCCAAACCAGAATTTAGACAGCATTTAATCTTCTGGAAGACATTGTTGGGTCGTTCTAAATATAAAGTACCCAGGCCTGGTCCTTTGAGTTGGTACCTGTTATCTCTCCTGAATGAGTGGTTTCACTGGATTCACAGATAAGCTATATTATTTTTTAGTAGGATTTGGATTGTGGTGTATCAAATTGTTCTCTGTACTGGAAGGTTACCAGTCAGTTTGGGGAATTTATATGACATATTGGTAACTAATTGCTAAGTCCCCAGGCTTTACCTGGGGACTACAATTTAGGTAGGTTTTGGTGGGGAAATATTTCAGGCTGAACTAAAACAATCCCTTCTCTAATTAGGATAATCATAGAGGCCACGTGTCCAGTAATGGAATTGACAGGACACCTCGGTTGCTGTTGCTCATTGTCTCTTCACTGAAAACTGTAGATCACTTTCATATCTGAAGGATTCCATTTAACTAAGGATGGAAACTCTGTATTAAGAGGACTCATTTTCTTAAGAAGAACATAGAAAGTAAGATGATTTCTGCATGCTATAAAATTGAAATGTTAAAATTGGATCTGTGCAGAAAGTAATTTGATTCCAGTTCCCTAGATGCAAGTTTTCAATGCGAAACTGTGCAAAAGTTTGGGGAGTAATCGTATGTCCTAGCACACATTTATTGAGCCCCTCTCTATACCCAGCACTCAAGGAGTATACTCTGTACATGCAATATCTCACCCATCCTTTAAACTAGGTACTGTTATGATCCCCATTTTAAGGATGAAGAAACTGGAGTTCAGGCAGGTAAAGTGATTTGCTTAAGATCCCACAGCTGTTAGTGACTGAGGTGTGCAGCTGGATTTGGAACCCTGAGGTGTGTGTGGGGGCGGAGAGGAGGGGGCAGAAAGAGAAATATTTGGTATTAAATGATTTTAAAATGGTAGTTTTTCAAGTGGCATACTTTAAGCTATGTTTTGAATGGAAACTAGAGGACATGCACTTTTGTTTAATAAAGAAATATTTGCCCTGAGCAGGAAGCAACATTTTAAAGCTTGTCATTTCATTCCTGTGAAAGTACTTGAGGAAAATGACAAGGCTCAGAGCCCTGTTTGCTGACCATTTTGCTGTCTCCTGCTGAGGCTTGCCATTTCCATAGCCAGTGGGCTGTACTGAATCAGACAGAAGCAATAGGTCATTAACGGAAATGGAAACTTGGGACAGCCTGCAGAGGCTAAAAGAGGGGGAGAAGAATCATTTTTGACCACATCAAGAAAACTGCATTTAATAGAATATCCATCCAGCTATGTTTGGGGGGTTTATTCTTATTTTCAAAGAAACTGAAGATGCTTTAAAAAGCTCAAAGTAATTTTTCCCCAAAGAGTGTCAAGCCTAACATGAAATATAAGTGGGAAAGAGTACTCTTCTGCTTGTTTCTACATGCTATATTTTGTCCTTTAGTCACACCTGTTGATAATCACTGTTTAAAATTCAATTCATTTTTTAATCCAGCTTTTCTTTTCTTACACCTTCATTAACTTGTAGGTTTTTAATGCATAGCATTAATCTAAAGGGAGATTATATTATTTATTTCCATCAGTATCTAAATTATTAGATTGTGTTTCCATGATCCTTGGGGATTCTTCTGGATTATTTTAATTGTGAGTTGGGCTTGGGGAGACAGGTTTTGCCACTGAGCTCACTACCCATTATTTTTGGTATTGGTAAGGTTATTCATCTTAGAAAATATATATAACCAGCCTCTTTGTAAATGTAGCTCAACTTAGCAAACATTGTATGTTAACATTCAACAAGTATTTGTAGACAGTTTGCAATATATAAGGCACATCAAATGTGCTTTGGGGATATTTTGATGCTGCTGTTCTCTCAAGGAATTTACAATTTTTTTTTT
>JAQZBX010065587.1:0-16277 GCA_029593785.1 Cabassous unicinctus | reverse complement strand
GGGGGGGGGGGTCCGCTACTGCAGCGAGGCTCGGGAGCGCAAAGCAGCCCCCGCCACGGTCGGGGCAGTCTAGGGGCCCAGGAAAGTGGCCGAGCCGCGGCGGGCTGAGTCCTCGCTGCGTTTCGAAGCGACACCCAGGCACACGCGCGCACGCCACGCTGGTGCTAGACTTCACGCCCCTGCCATCGACCCCTCCGGCCTCTAAGATCCACATCTGCCACCCTTCCCAAGCAACGAGTCCCGCGAGCCAGAGCACTTGGTTTCCCTGAGGCCAGAGGAGTAGAGCCAGCACTAAGCATTTGGATTAAGTAAACATTTCAGATGTGGGATGCATGAATGGCTGCGGATCAGGCATCGGGATTCATTCATGGGTTAGAGGAAAAGGTTCTTTTGTGAGCACAGGAAAGTAGTGCTTATAGAGGAAAATCCATGTTGAAAAGCCGACAGCAGCCTGAAAACCCACAATAGGGAATATTGGTGTTTTATGGGTCTGCGTCTGTGGATGTCTCGGAGCGTGTGCATTTCGAATGCCTCCTCTCATGGTCTTTGAAAGCATGCCGCTAATCAATTGTCAGCGCAGTTTTTGCACACTGTGTCTGGAGCATGGCTGGTAAAATTCCCCAGCCCAGGCGCTGGGGGCAGAAACCGGGGGCCTGGCCCGAGCGGCAAAGGAGCCTGGGCAGCGGGACGCAGGGCGGGCGCGGCGGCTGCGGCGGCCCGGCCGGGCGCGAAAGGGTTAAGTGCCGCCGCCTCCCCCTCGGCGGCCGGGTGTAAACAGAGGAGCCTCAGCCTATCAAGTCTGGCTGCCGCTCACAGCCCGAGCCCCGAGCCCGGCGCTGTAACATGATACGCTCCAGACCCAGGCAACTTGGCAGCGCCGGGCTCGGCTCCGCACGGCCACAGCGAGGGCGCGCCGCGGCAAGGTGGGTGAGCGGCGGCGGCGGCGGCCTGGGGCAGGCGGGCTGAGCGCGGCTCCCGCGGGGTCGCTCGGTCGCTCTCCCGGGCAGCGACCGCTCTGCGCCCCTCCAGGGCCGCTCGCACCGCTTTTCCCGGTGTGGTGTCGGCCAGGGACCGTGCTCCGCGCGGGTTGGAATCGGTGGCGAGGCAACATTAGCATCTGAAATGAGGTGGCTTTTTTTTTTTTTTAACCCCTGGGGGACCAAATGAAGGATTTACAAAAGGTAAAGGCCGAACTTTGTGGATTACTCTGCGTCCCCCGGAGTGGTGCAGGTAGCCCTGGGAAGAATGGAGTCTTTTGTTCCCGGTGTTTTTTTAATTAGGTGTTTTGTGGTTTGGGTTGCTTTTTTTTTTTTTTTCCAAGAGTAGTACATAGTTTTAATTCATGAGGTAAAGCTGTCTTTTTCCTGAATTCTGTGACTTTTGCGATGTATTTTATTGAATTCGTTGGGAGCAAATCTTAGCAATAATGATTTTGGATAATTTATGCCTGAAATGTTTAAAAATCTGCATTGAGCTTAAATTAATTAGTCTTTGGTTCCATTAACTACAATCCATCACGCTAATTGCTTAATGGGAGAAAAGGCACAAAATAATCTTGCTAATTAAAAGAACAGTTTTTCGCCTGCTAAATACTTTAGTGTGTGGTTTTTGTCGGGAGAGGGTTTTATAGAGCAGTCTCTAAAAGAAATTCAACTTTCTAATTGTGCTTCGATGCAGGTTACTCCTGTGGAAAAATAGCTCGGAATGATTTGGAAAAACTTGTGCAATATCTACTAAAGTGAAAATCATTTTACCGCTTACGTGTGTATTTTAATAAAATAAAAGAAGGATCTGTGGTAGTTCTCAGAGTAAGTCACATAGCCCCCTCCCCCATGTACTAGCTTCTCTATCTCTCTGGAATATCTCAAAAATGATATATACAGAATATATGTGCTTGTGTCACAAAGTCATTCTGTCTCTTGAAAGCCTAATATAATCAAATTCAGTGCCTTAAGATGGTGTAGTTGAAGATTTGATCCCCTTCCACTGAAGTGGAAATACTTTCGGTAATTGAAAGCAGATTCACGTCTGGAGTTGTACAAGCCAAGGTTTTCATTTTTTAAATAAACCTTTTGTTCTCTGGTTTTAAATATTTCAGAGAGCCATCCAGAGACCTCTGTGTGCTAATTGTTAAAGTAGTTCTTGAGAAAGCATTGAAAATATCCAGAGAAGTCATTTTAGAAATACAGCTAACTTACTAAGCCTTCTTCTCAGTAGGAGAATGTTTTAGTGCAGCATGTACTGTCTGTGCCACACATTTTGTTTTTCAGTGGATTCCCATGCATTAAAATGCATCTGTGACGTTCAAAATACCAAAACCCCAAGCAGAGTCCATCTGTTTTAACAGGTTAAAAAACTTGAGAAATTTTGGTTTTATCCTATTTTATACTTTGATTTACACAATTTGATGATAAATTTGAAATGAAGTATAAAGTATGCTTAATTTCAAGAGATGCTGATATACATTAACTGATAGACTGAATCTTTCAAAGACTGATTGAAGGTTGTTAACCATGGTTCTTTTCTCATCTTTGGGGGCTGTTAAAAGCTTTAAAAAAATTGACCATTGAAGATTGAAATTAGGATACATTCTAGACAAAGAGGGAGTCACTTGATCTCTTATTAGCTGTGAAGATAGAGAAGAATGGTGATATGGAAGAGTGTTTTTCCTTCTTCAGGACATGAAATCTAAAATGAATTTTATAATTATGAGGGAAAAGTTAGAAGAGTTTGTACTTTTAACAATAACAATTGAGATCAGAAAAAAATCGAAACCAGTATTCTGAACATCTTTAATTACTAGTTTCTTAAAACTGTTGTATTGATTATTAATAAGATGTGAATGGGCATATTTACAGAGTGTAGCATGGTCATTTGGTTTCTTAGAAACTACTAGGGAGTTCTGTTTCTCACCTTGTTTCCTTATCTTCTTGGAAGTTAATCATTTGAGGACATAAAAATAAATATGAAGTGAATAACTTGGTCATGATCTAAATGATATTCTTGTTAATATTTTGCATGTAAAAGTTCTCTTTTGCAAAATCAATATTTGAAATAGCCAGCAAATCTTGACCTACCAAATAAAATCTTACTAGGTTTAGGCTGTGTTTCACCACATTTCTTAGATATCTGTGGCCTAACGTGTGGCATAATAGAATTTAATTCTCCTCAAAGGTTTAGAGAAAGAAAAGTGACTTAACATAGACTCTTACAGATGTCTGAATGCTGATTTTTGGTGTACAATGTCTGAAATTTCAAACTAACCTTTTTTTGTTACTTTTATTTACTATTAGTTTTATGTCTTTTTATTTTTTTTACTGGATCAGGGGGTGCACAGGATTTGATGTTATCTGAAATAATACATTCAATTTATCATGGGACTCCTTTCTTTCATAATGTAGGAAAGTGGCAAAGGAGACACTGTCTAAATACTGTGATCTTGATAATTAATGCCATAAAATAGATTAAAATGCTGTATTCCAGGTATTCATTTCCTTAAAAGGGCCACCAGAACAGCGTTGCTAAGCACCCGTCACTACTGCAAGTAACAGAAAATGACCCAAATTAAAGAACCTGTTCTAAGCTGTATTCTTGCATTTTCTAAAGTGCATTTCAAAAGGTTTAACAAGACTCATTCAATTAGTAGAGGGGGAAAAAAGATCTATTTTCAGCTCTGATCAGCAATTAAGAAATTGGGTTTTGGAACATCAGTTCTTTATTTTTTTTAATTTATTTTGCTACTTATGCTTCACTTTAGCTAAATAATTATGACTAAAGATTTTTGACAAACCACTTTTCTAGCAATACAGATGTAAATACTAAATATAGGACAAAATATTCTTTTTAATATGAGAAATTTTATATTAACATTTCCCTCATTTAAAGTTTAAATTTTGTACTAATATATGTTACAGCTTTACTCTGGATTTCTTATTCTGTCTTTGTGCAAATGTATATGTATCTATGGCTATTAGCATACAATTTAAACTTTTATACTCTATGTACACATATATGTACATATATACATATGTAGTTTAAAGTATGGCTGTAATTATTCCATCACATCCTAAATTCGAGTGTTTTAGCACCTAACCTTTCTTGAGAAATAGAATGTTCTTCCTTGAGGATGTTTGGATGTTGTGAAAATGGTACCATGAAAAAGATAAGAGTGACACGTAGAAGTGATAAAAGTCATCATGTCACTTCTAATTTACGTGGTTAAGAAAATAAATAAATAAATTATGGGCAATAATTTTTTTTGACCACACAGTAAGCACTACCTTTCTGGGTTAGACTAGAACTTCTAAAACCTAAACCAAAACCAGCAGAGTGTTTGATGAGTTAGATCTTCAAGTGGCTTGGTTCTTAGCTATTCAATAGAAGTCACAAATACAGGTTGTGGAACTTAGAGAGATAGTGCTGTCTTGTCATTAGTTATATAGGAAGTAATCCCATTTCTTTAAACACTGACGATTTTTAAGGCCAAAATAACATTTAATTCTTTCTTTCCAAAGAGATCTTTTTATATTAGAAATCCATTCTATTCAGATTTTTATATTTTAGCAAGTTTGAAATGGTGTGCATTTTACTATTTAAGAAACCAATTGTTTTAAAATTTATATATTGATTTTAGTTACAAACCATACTCCTAGGTGGTGTAAGTTTTGAAATATCTACTCTTAATGTTCACTACGTTAGGGCAAAAACAACTACCCTTTTGGCATTCCAGAAACAATTTATGTCATAGATGTTAGAGATGGCAAATTCATTACACAAGGGAAAAACAATAATTGAAAAAATACACAAATATGTGAGGGTACATCACATATAACGAATAATGAGATTTTGGAAACTATATGCTATAGTATTTAAAAAGAAAAAAGAGTTTTCCTCTCAACTGTTGTTTTTTACCCTCTCCTAATATTATATAGTGTTGCTGGAAACCATATTGTTTTGTACATTTAAAAGACAGAATGTGTTAAAGATCATACCAAGATGTCTGATATAGTATTAGCATGTAAAAACACTTCAACCTTTTTCAGTTATATGTACACTAATTAACTTAATATTTCAAAAAATTAAGGTGATGTGTGAAAATTTTAATCAATTTCCTGCATGTTAGCTTCTGTACAACACTTTTTTCCTTTATTTTAAACGATTTCCGACAGAGATAAAAGACCTGTTACCTGGAGTCCTGTAAAATGTAGCCTGGAACTTTTTATGTTTTTTCTTTTAAATGAAACAGAATTACCTTGTATAACAAATTTAACATTGTTAACCTTTTATAATTATTTAACCATTATTTCGTTTTACCTCCTGCTTAAAAGTTGTACATTAGTGGAGTAGACACCTGGCAGTGCTCTTAAAAGTTTATTTGCCTTTCAATTTCTGTGATAGTAGGGGGCAGTACATCTCCTTAATTATCTTTGTTCAGGGAAATGCTGAAAGGCCAGGGTGGTTAAACAAGGCCATTTGGATTTGTAAGGTTGAAGTCAGATGCAAGGAAAGTGGTTAAATGCATTATCATCTTATAGAGCCCATCATCAGTAAAGTGACCTTGATGGAGGTGGAAAAACCCATTTGGCTATTTTATGACAGCCACCTCTGCTTGCTTTATCACTGACAGAGATTTTTACGTACAGCTTTATCATATTTCCTTTTTGTGTTGAAATATCATTCCCTTTGATTGTTGATTACTAGAGTAAGGGTGAAAGTTGAAATTTCTTTTCAATCACAAAAGTTTTACCTTCCAATGCTTATTTTATACCTCGATATATATGGAATTATCTCTTCATTAAAAATTAAGGTGATCAGCCTGGCTGACCATTCTTAATTTGCTTTTAAAGGCCTTTTAATGATGATTAGTCTCTTTGCAAAGAAGTTGCTATTCTGCTACTTTTCAGATTGTTTTTAAGCTATTAAGAGGAGAAAGTTGGTAACTTCAATTTTAGCCATGGGAATAATGTTTGTTTTAACAAGTGCATAAGTATGTTTACTTGAAGGTTATTCAAGTTTTAGTAGTTCTTTTCCCACTGTTGTAGAGTCATCAATTCCCTTAAGAAGCTAAAAACAAAACCATTAGATTTATAGTTTATGTTTCTTAACTTTATGGCAAATATTTTCCTTGGGATGTATTTTATATTATCTCTATTGAAATGGAATTGCTGATTAAATATTTGAACAGGTATTGTTCAGTAATAGGAAAAGGTTTATTAAACACAGCACAAAACCTAACCTTTTTGGAATCTCCAGTTAAAGCAAATAAGTGCTGCAAAGGAGTTTTTGTTTTCCTAGATGAAGCTGTTAAATATTACTGATTGGAGTTTAGCTTATGATGTATTTTTTACTGAAATCTTTATTAGCACTTTTATTAGTGCTAATACAAGTTTTATCATAAGAAAGAAAATTTGGCCCTTTATCAAACTACTTAATATATTATGTAAAATTTTATCAGAGATATCTCCTTGTCAGGATGCTATGAAATTATGTAACACTAAAATCTCAGCAACTCAAAATCACCAAGAACAGTTCCTTCAGGAGAGTCAGATATTCTTCATAGCTAAGGATTTTTTCATTTAAAGACCTTTTATTGAAAAATACAGGCATATTGGATTGAAATATGTTTAAAATGAATTATAAACAACCTCCCCCTCCATCGGGGCCGGAGTTCAGACTCTTTTCATCTCTCGCTTAGACTATTTCATTAGCCTTCCAACTTGGTTTCCCTGCCTTCTGTCTCTCTTCTTTAGAAAATCCTGCCTCCACACACACTTGTTATTCTGAATCACAAATCCGAGCATGGCACATCCTGCATAAAATCCTCATTATGTCCTTAGGATAAAGTCCAAAATCCTTAATATGTTAAATCAGACCCTTCATGATCCTACCCCAACCTCCATTTCTCTTTTCCATTCAAGCCTTTTCTCCCATGCACCCATGCTCCGACATTTTCATCCAGTCTGTGCTTCTTTCTTACCCTTTCATAAATCTTTCAAGCCTGCTTGCATGGCATCTTTTCTCTGAAGCCTTTCATGATCGCCTCCAGCAGATCTGCCTACACCTTCTATGCTTCCATAGCACCTGGTACATATTTCTGTTACCTCACTTAACACATTATACTGTAATCACTTGTTTACCTTTCTCTCTTCCCCACTAGGGGGATAAATCCTTCCAGGTCACAAATGTGGCTTATTCATCTTTACATACCAGCACTAAGCATAGTGCTGAGAAAATTATATTCAATAAATGTTTGTTGAATAACTCTATTAAATAAAATTTAACTGCTTGGTGACTGAAGGTCATCATATGAACATCAATTATTGTTCTCTTTTACCTACAGTTTACTCAGGAGCTGTTGACGACTAAGTATCCCCAGTCTAAATGGCCCCATATGTCAATGTTTACTATGTCCATTATCTGTCATTTTTGAGCCTTATTGTGTTTATGTTTTACATATAGCACTTCGTTTATTCTCGCAACATCTCTTTAAGTAGGAGTTTCCCCCATTTTACTGATGGGGGAAATGTTACTTATAGGGGAAATTGTTACTTAGGTTAAATAAGTACAAGGTCACACAGGTAGTACATGGTGAAATAGAGATCTGGACTTAATCTTGTGTGATTGCAAACTTGTTATCCCAAATATCATCCTTTTTTGTAAGCATTTTTAATTGCATGTGCAGTTCAAGGACAGATATAAATTTTTAAGGTCAGTTTTTCATTTTCCTCCCTTGCTGTCATGCTATCAACTTCCACTTCTTAGTGCTCTTTGTGTGCTGTCAAACTACCATGAAAAAGCCATTTTGTTGTTGTAATATTTGTATAAAACATGAATAGAAAAATTCTCAGTAAGGACCTGAGCTAATTTTACTAGCTTTAAAGACTTCTTAGAAGCCTTTCTGTCTTAATACCACCATTTCTTTGCATTTCTAGTCCAGGTGATTTTTTTGGGTAGCTGATTTCCAGTTAGATTAGGTGATGCAAATGTTAATGTCCACAAATAAGGACTTATAAAAGAAGTCAATTAATTATAATGGTTAATTTGAGAAAGAAAAAAAAAATCTGTGCTAAAATTGCATGTCCAGATACATTTGAAACCTTAATACATTGATAAAAATATTTACGGTTCCAATATTTTTTTTCCCAACTGGTAAACATCAAGTGTAATGGGACTCTGTTTTGGGTAAGTAAGGAGAAGATATGATCTTAGGGTGATAATTTGGAGCAAGAACCAGTATACCTTCAATGTTTTTGCTACTAGAAGATTAATAAAAATTTTAAAAAAGAAACATTTTTGTTATCAATCCATTTTTCTACTCTCCATCATCACTGACCTTAAGAAGAACAACAAAAACCCATAAAATTTTAAATGTTAGTTTTACTGTCTTATTAAAGTGGGTAAAATTAGAGATTTTCAGAACTGAAAAGAACTTTCAAGGTCACCTAATCCAGATGACACATTTTATAATTGGAGAAGCCAGGGCCTAATAATAGCTAACTATTTATTGAGTATTTACTAATTGCTAGACTGCCTGTTAAACCCTTTTATGCAGATAGATATTATCTCATCATCCTCAGGACAACTCATGGAATTAGACACTCTTTAATCTCCATTTTAAAGATGGGGAAACTGAGTCAGAAGAGTTAAGTAAATTGCTAGAGGTAAAGCTGGGGTTTGAGCTCAGGCTTGTAAATGTGTAAACTGGTGCTGCTCAATCCTACACTGTCTCTCTTGAGCATGACTGGAGAGTTCCATGTCACTCGGGAAGTGGCAGGGTCAGCCCGGGACCCCATAACCCCTGCCTCTCACTCCACTTCTACTCACATTAAAAGTTGTGATTTTGCTATGTCAAGCACCTAGTATATCGCAGGTCATTTATGAAGTAGATGTTACCCTTACTCCCTATTCTACACATGAGAAAATTGAAGCCTAAGAGGTTAAATAACTTACATAAGGTTATTCCACTAATAAGTTCCAGTCAGGTAAGGAACTCAGGCTTGTATGAACCTCAAGTTTATATCCTTCTTCATTACTGAATTCTACCTCCAGTGTAATTGTCAAATTAGGTTTTGTTTTGAATTTAGTCCTGAAGTTGGCTTTACATGTAGGGTGTGTTTACTATCGGAGAATAGAAATGTGATGCGCGTATACAACCTTTCATAAAAATTCTAACCATTGACTGTTACAAAGTTTTCCGTATTTGCTAAAGACAAACATAACCGCTTAATTTATCAACAAGTATTTATTGAAGTAATATGAGTTTAGTATTGTACTATGCTTTTAATCTTGAGGGTTTTTTTAGGGGACCATGATCATAAATGAATCTCTGGTATAGTTGATATCCACTCCCTGTTAATATCCAGCAATGATTAGCATAATTGATTAGAAAATTAGTAGATTATGTCTTTATTGACACTTCTATTCCCTATTTAATGGTTTGTTTATTTAATTGATGGCTAATGCCTTCTCTGTTAAATGCTATTAACACATCAAAATGGTATTTATTGAACCTGGAAAAATGATAAATTGCATTTATGTGCTTAGCTTTGTGCCCAGGGCTAATATTTGGGGGGGTCTAGTTTTTGATGGTATTGGTCTGCTAGGAACTTTTGTTTAGGAACCAAATAAATTAGCAGACTGTAATCTGCTGGTGCGATTTTGAAAAAATCACTTGACTTTTCTGGGCCTTACCTATAAAAGGAGGGAAGAAAACCAGATTAGTGACTTCAAACAATATGAGTTCTTTTAGAGGTTCTATAGAGTTTCTTCCATTGTTTGATTCAAACTTCCTGAAAAAAAAAACAAGCTGAAATTGATACTAAAATGTAACATGCACAGTAAGTTTGTACATGTTGTGCTATTGGGTTACCTTATTTTTCTGTGCATGTTTGCTTTTTCTAAGAATGTATGTGTACTTTCTGTGAAGGTGTCATTGATTAGGTAATTTGGGGACTCTGTGCTGGATTTTTGTTAATCCACTTTTCCCAAGGTATAAGAAGAAAAAGCATCCCCTGCAGGGGACCTCCAGGGAAGGAGCCCTCTACTCACCACCTTCCAGGGAATGGTTAATGAACTATGTGTACTTGGTCTTTGGTGGTGAATAGGGATTCTGAAAGTCAGGGTTGTTGTCCTAATTATGAATAGATTATTCCTATCCCCATTTCCATTATTACACCATGAACAGAAACTTTTTTGAAATTGAATTTATATTCAAGACACAGGTAAAAATAATTCTTATAATACAGCCATGCCTCACTGATGAAAATAGCAGTTAACCAGTTTCATTAATTACTTGTCTTCACAAGCTTAAGTAACCAACATTTGGATATTTCAAAAAATGAGATCCATTCTTGAGGGAGAGTATTTGCCATTGTTAAATATATCCAGCAAAAAATAATTCTAAAAGCAAGTAAGGCCTAGGCTCTTTCAAAAGAGAAATTTCAAAGTTATTTTGAGAACTAACTGATCATCTGAAAAAGGCAGTAACTCCTAAGGCAGTCCTATTCTTCTGGGTAAATTTTAGTATTTTTAAAAGTTGTCCCATTTCATTATAGCCCTCTTTCACATGCCATGATTATGGACTGAACCGCAGTGGTATCCTCAAAAGGCAGAACAATTAAACCTAGAAATTCAGTTGTTTGTAATGTACAGTTGTTTATTTTAAACAAGATTCCTAGTTTTTTTTGTCTTTTTTTAAACTACTAGGGTCTGTGAGAGTATGATAATATGCTTGATTTCTTTAAATTTAAATTTCATGCATATTACATTACATGAGAAAAGCTAACTTCACTCTGTACTTTCATGTTTCCAGTTAGGAATAGGGGATTCAATGCAAGGTCTTTTGTAAATGGAAAAAATTATTTGCTTTCATGCTAAGATATCAGTATAAACACTTATTAAAATGCTTATGAATGATTATATTAATATTTCAGTGGTGGCTCAGTTTCTCAAGAGGTAGGCATTAGAATTGTAAACTTATTCTTTGCACCTCAGTTGAGGCAGAAGACAAGGGTAGAATTAAGTAGTCAAGATTTTTAAAGTATATTTATGGAGAAAGATAGTTGATAGTTACCTTTTCAGTTAAAAAATATCTCCTTGTACATATTTTATGAAATTCTTCTCTGGCCCTTATTTCCAGAAGTATCTCAATTAGCGATAACAGGGTGCCTCCTTCTAAATGCCCTGGGTACACTTTAAACCCTTATGAGGTGCCCCATTTGAAGCAGACCACTCAAAGATTTTTTTAACCTCTGCAGTTTGGAAATAGAAAAAACTCTGAAGCCAGCCAAGTTAGTCCTACACTCTGATAAAAGGAGAGATCTCCACCATTCCCTAGGACAGAGACCTTACAAATCAAATAAAGGTAAATTTGAGGCAATATGTTCAATTATTTCTTTATTCCTCGAGCTCATCAAGAGTAAAATTCTCTATATATTCGATTGCTGATTGGGAGAATTCCACTTTACGCTTATTTGATTTAGTTGGCCCTAATCTGATGAAATGTCAGTGTCCCAGAGCCTGATTCACATTGCCATGATATACATCAGCCATGATAATAAGCCTGCTTCTACTATTGGCTAAAATATTCCAGGTGGGAAGTTGAAGTACAAGTACAGTCCTCAAGTTCTATGCACAAACAGGGTATACACCAACTGTACATGAGTGGTTGCCCGGGAAAGGGCGGAAGAGAGACCAAGGGGAGGGATGGGCAGAGCTGTGGTGTTTAGCTGTATCTATAACATTTCATTATTTTTAAATAAAGCAAGAGCGCTAAAATTAACCATTTATGATATTGTTATATATGTGCAATTTATCACACAACCCCCATTTTCTGAAAAATTTAAAACAGCTCCTTTATATATATTCTGTGAAATTGTTAGTGTTGAACCTGCTATCTTTTTAATAGGATGTTTTTTTAAACCCAGTAAACATTAAGTTTTAGGTCATTGTATTTATTCATGATTCGTGTAGTATATTTCCCTTTCAATTACTAAAAAATTTGAACATATTCTGTTTAACTGCTGGATATTTTAGGAATCTCTTAATTTCTTAAGGAAAATCAGTTCATAAATTTAAAAAGATGAATTTTCTTTGACGTTTTTTTGAAAACCTACTGTCACTTGGTATGCGCTTTATCATCCAAATCTATGACTATATGATTTTGAGGTCATAGTGATGCAAGTCTTTCCAATTATGTATATCCTTAATTAGTAATCAAGAACTGTTGATTCTACAGAGAGGATGTTTTTGTATCCACTTATTATATAATGCAATCACAATCATATTTTACAATATCTTCCTCACTAGTTTCCCTGCCTTTGACTTTCCTCTTCAGTCCAAAAAGGCAGATTATTTTGCCTTGATCTTATCACTTCCCTGTTCAGAAAATCGGTGTCGCATCAAGAAAATATTTGCGCCTGATGGAAGAAGGGGTAGGATTATGGACAGGTGACAGGGAGAAGGCATCCCTGGCAGAGAGAAGCACATGAACAAAGTTTTAGAAATTGGAATGTGTGAATGTGTGTAGTAGATTTGAGAAGATATGACGTACCCTAGTTGGAGCATGAAGTGTTCATGAAAGCGAATTTCGGAAGGTAAGTCTGGAAAAGCTGGCCGAAACCAGGACATGGTGCTCCTTGAATCTCAGATAAAAGGGTTTAGATGTTCAGTGTAGTTATTGGAGGGCCACTGGGGCTGTGGTGTAGATCACTGTCAGACAGTGTGTTTGGGGGAAGATTTATCTGATGTATGCTGGTAGATACTTATAAGAAGGAGATAGAACTAGAGAAACCAGCAAAGAACTTTTCCTTGTATTGTTTTCAAATCATAACTCACTCTTAAATTTCTTAAATTTTATAGATTACCAATGTAAGCTTCATGGAGGCAGGGGCTTCTGTTCACTTGTATATCCCTAGAGCCTAGACTAGCACCTGGCACATGATGGCACGGAGTAAATATCTGTTGAATTGAGTGAATGTGGACACCAAGACCCTAAAAAAGCCAGTGACTTTTTTCAGTTTATACAGTTAAATAGTGGCAGATCCAAGACTGAAAATTGCAGCCGGACTCCTGATTTCATGTCCTTTTGACTATGATGTGTTAAGCTTGCATACGGGCAATTTACAATTTACAGTCGCATAGCTTCTTCCTTCCTCCTTGTCAACTCTTGTCCTAAATTCTGCTCAATTCACTTCTAGCTAACAGTTGCAAACTACCTTATATCTTACATGCTCATCACAGCCTCCTGTGAACTCTTTAATAGCTTGCTTTTCACATGCAGATATAATGGGTTATATACTTATTTATGTTTCTTTAGTACCCTGAGTGGTTATTATATTTTGAAGTATTTATTCTGTGGCTTTCTTTGGATGGGAAACCCACAGTCAGAGACGATGTCGTCTGTTTAGGTTTTGTTTGTTTGCTTGTTTTATTTGTCAGCAGCCCTCCTCTTGCAGTACACCTGTACTCAAAACACCATTGTCTGTGAACCAGAGAAGCTTGTTAACTGACTAAACAACCTCCAATTCTCTTTTAGTTCAAGTTCGAAAGAAATTACAAACATATAGTTGAAATTGTTCTTGTCAGATTAAAAAGGGACCACTTGAAATTCACTTGATAGTTTTGTAATACTTGAAACAAAGAGTGACATGGAATGTTTAAGGTTTTTCTAGCTCTCTACTCAAAGCAGTAGTCTTGTGAATCCATCATTTTGTAACTTAAAAGTAACTGGAAAAAATAATTTAAAGACTGTTATTCTGTCAGATTCTCTGAGACCACTCTGAAATAAGATGCTACATAAGAGAACTATTGTGTGAAACCATTGCAAAAACTATGAGATAATGACCCACTATTATCATCGTCTGGATTTTACTAAGAGTTTTAGTCATATCATTTGTTGTCAATATATCGAGTCCTTTAGTTTAGTAGAATAACCCAATTGGTGTAGTAATTTAGCCCAAGTAGTATCTCTCATTTGTGTATTTTGTTATGATTTCTTTCCCTGAAAAAGGGTTATTCATGAAATGTAACACAGGCTCTTATTAAGATTAATGAAAAATTAAGGAATAAGTGTTCTTAAATAGACCGATAAATTGCCACACTTTTATAAACATTTATAATTGTCAGTGAATCATTAACTTTCTTCAGATTTAGAGATGTTTTTCTCACACTTGAAAGGGGAAAAATTAGAAATACTGTACTCATGAAATAATGAGTTTCTCCAAAACATGAAAAATTTATCTAGGAGTAAAAGAAGTCCTGATATTACTCTTAACTTTTCAGATTTAAAACTTTTTAAAG
Source organism: Cabassous unicinctus (assembly GCA_029593785.1). Lineage (NCBI taxonomy): Eukaryota > Metazoa > Chordata > Mammalia > Cingulata > Chlamyphoridae > Cabassous > Cabassous unicinctus. The sequence goes on along the minus strand of JAQZBX010065587.1, from coordinate 1,979 downwards.
AGACTTTTATAATTCATTTCATCTCCAAATGAATTAAAAGTACTAAGGATGAAATAGGCTTATGCTGAATATGGCAGTAATATGTAGTTCTACAAGACATTGATTTAATATTTTAAAAGTTATAAAATTACAGAATAAATTTTTTTAGTCTTTTCATACTACAGAAAGAGATGATGTCAAAAAAATATATTTATGTTCTCAGACATTCTGTGAGAGAACCATAATTCTGTATTATACTAGTTTTTACCTTATAGCCATTTAATATTATTTTGCATATAATAAGTAATATCATTTAATATGCTTTTATGGTATTTTGTATATAATAAGTAATATCATTTAATATACGTTTTTGGGGAAGGAGTGACTTGAACAGATTGAAGCTTGTGTTAGTCAGCCAAAGAGGTGCTAATGCAAGTGCCAGAAATCTGTTGGCTTTTATAAAGGGTATTTATTTGGGGTAGAAGCTTACAGTTACAAGGCCCTAGAGAGTCCAACTCAAGGTTGCTTTCTCACCAAATTCAAGTTGCCACGTGTTGAAGCAAGATGGCAGGCGATCTCTGCCTGGTCTCGGCTTCCTCTTCCTCTTAAGCTCCGTGGGCCCACCTTCTTCCCCATCTGAGCTGTAGGCTGGCATAGGGCTTGTCTCTCAGGGCTTCCTCTCCCTCAGCTGCAAACTATCAGAGGAATGGCTCTTTTCTCTGGGGGCCCCTGGATCAAAAATGACAGAGCTTTCTCTCTTCCCATGTGTCGTCTTGAGTGATGTCGGTTTATATCAGCCCACCAAGGGGCGAGGACTCAAAGCCTTAATCTTACCAGGTAATTTAATCAAGACATCTCAGCTGAATTTAATACAGTCAAAGGGTATCACACCCAGAGAAGTAGATAAGTTTACAAACATAATCTTTCTCTCTTTGGGATTCACAAATTATCTCAAACTGTCACAGGGCTTATTTTATTTTATTTTTCTTTATTAGGGAAGTTGTGGGGTTATAGAGCAATCATGCATAAAATACAGGATTCCCATACACCACTCTATCACTAACACCTTGCATTGGTGTGGAATATTCGTTACAATCGATGAAAGCACATTTTTATAATTGTAGTATTAATAAAAGTCCATGCTTTAACTTAGGGTTCACTATTTGTGTAGTGTAGTTCCATTAATTTTTAAAAATTTTTTATTCTGTTACCTTATATACAATCTTAACATTTCCCCTTTTAATCATATTTAGATATATATTTCAGTGCTGTTAATTGCATTCATAATCTTGTGCTATCATCACCACCATCCACTATTAAAACATTTCCATCATTCCAAATGGGAACCCTGTACATTTTAAGCATTAATTCCCCATTCCCTATCCCCAGTCCAGTCCTTGGTAACCTATATTCGAGGTTCTAACTCTTATGAGTTTGCTCATTATAATTATTTAATATCAGTTTAATCATACAGTATTTGTTCTTTTGTGTATGACTTATTTCACTCAACATAATCTCTTCAAGGTTCATCTATGTTGTTGCATGAACCAGAAAATCATTCCTTTTTAATGAATAATATTCTATTGTATGTCTATACCACATTTTGTTTATCCATTTATTGGTTGATGGACACACTTGGATTGCTTCCATCTTTTTGTCACTCATGACTTATGCCATTATACTTTATATACTTTTATTTCTTGTTTGTTGAATTATAGGATTTTTACAAAAAGATTTATTTTCTCTCTTCCCCACAACCTTGTTTGCACTTGCTGTGTCTGTTCTTCTTCCTTGTTTCTTTAGGAGGCACCGGGAGTCAAACCCGGAACCTCTGATGTGGGAGGGAGGTACCTATACACTTGAGCCACCTCTGCTCCCTTCTTTGTTGTGTCTCTCATTCTGTTTTTCCTTCCCACATCTCTTGTTGCATCAGCTCGATGTGCCTGCCCATTGCATCAGCTCACTGTTGTCTTTAGGAGGCACTGGGAACCTCTGCTCCC
>JAQZBX010065586.1:0-16274 GCA_029593785.1 Cabassous unicinctus | reverse complement strand
CAAGGGTATTGTTTTCATTCCAGGGTAGAGCCCTTACTTCTAATGTGTGCATGTGTGGTGTGTGTGTGTGTGTGTGTGTGTGTGTGTGTGTATATAGTTAGTTAGTTAGTTATTTTTTTTTTTTGCTCAAATTCATGCCTGAGTCAATTAGAGATATTCTTCGTAATGTTGGGGCCATGATTCCAACTTCTCCCATCAATCCATGATTTCTGTAATTTGAGTTGGTTTAAAGATAAAGAAGCACTTATATATAAATTATTCCTATCCTTCCAGAAATCAAGGAAAACCAGTGTTTAATATTTCCAGTGAAAACAAAGAATGCATAGAACTAAATGAACATTTCTTAAAAAATTAAATTTCACATAATTCAGGTAAACCCTAAGCAAACAAGACTGATTGAATATTAACTAAATAAAATTAGCTATGTCTTTGGAACTATCAATACTATATAGAATATAAGCATAGAAGTTTATTCTAGATTGGTGTGTTCTTCCTAAATTTATGCAGTCTTCATAAGAAAACAATTTAACATTATATCTACTATATCCTTAAGATGATGAAAAAATGTAAAGTGAGTTTTGAAGGATGTTGGTTTGAAGGCAGTTTACAAGATCTTTTTGTTAACAAATATGTAAGGTATGCAGGATGTGTTTTGTTAAGGGAATGGAAAAGAGGTTTATCTAAAAGTGAAATGACAGGTTTTTATAGAATGATAAAAAGGAGGAATATGTCAATCTGAAAAGATATAGAAAGTTGTAGAAGGTTTTCAGAAAATGGATTTTATCTGTAATGGTCATGGGTGGTTAAGATTTGGTAGGTTTATAAGAATTTTAAGAGTTTCCTTAGACAGAATCTTCATGCAAAGTTAGTATTTGATTCTCTTTCCTTTATAATTATAAAGTATCGATGGATTATTGGTCTACTTTTAATAAGAATTAATAAAGGGTTTTTCTAAAACATCTGAGTAACTGCTTAGAGAGAAAGATTCTGTATCTTATCAGAAAAATCTCCTGTGCTTTATATCCTTTATATAAACATCATTTAGTTGCTTAAGAAAATGTCTTCTCACGTTTGAAAAACAGTAATTTTTTTTTACCACCATGCTACTGCCTCTCTTTATTTTTAAAATATTTCATTTTCACTTTCATTAAGTAAGGAATTAAATATTGTTTCAGTTTTCCATGATTCTATTTGTCAAAAATTTAAAACCTAACAACTTTTGACATTTTCCTTCCAAAAATTGAGCCATAAATATCTTCTTGATCTCAAACTCTCATTGGGATTTTCCAGAGTGTCCTTATAAAATCACAAAGGATTTTTCTCTTTCACCTTGTAAAAAGAGAGGTGATAAACCAGTTAGTTTTATTTGACATATTATCAGTTGCATAGGAAGTGTTATCAAATTAAAAATGATTTTGTAACTTTCTGTTGGCTAAATTACAGGGTAAAATGTTATTAATATAAACATTTCAGAAATTATATAAAGTTCTTAGAGACTGATCAACACCTTCAGTGTCTATGAGTTGTCCAAGTACTGGAGTTTGATATCAGACAGTACTATTATTGGCCATAATTTCAGTGGTTCTTCAAATAATGTTTTGTGACCCCTCATCTGATTGTTCACTTTTGTAAAACAGCAATAAGTTAACCATGGTTATATTAAGTTTTCTGCCATCTGCTTACAGTTTTTATTCTTATGCATCCCTGAAAATATTTGCAATCAGCTACAGGCCAGTGTGCTTTATCTGCAAAATAAAGGGCTGTCTCAGAGACCTATGGGATGTACTATGCCAAGTTCTCTGAGGCACCAGTTTCTAATGGCATTCCTTAAATAACTTTGAGGACGTACCACTGTTCTGAGTAAAGATATCCAGAATATTAATTAAAAAGCTGATAAGTGCTTGAGATTGATCACAGAAGACCTAATGAAACACAGATTAATTTCTTAGGACTAAATGAACTGATAAAGAATGATCACAGCTTTCTCTTGATTATTGCTAATATTTTATTGTTCTATTTTCTATATACAGGAATCCCTTACTGAATTAAGCTATCTATAATTCCTATAAAATTCATCTTTATCTCCTTGCCTGACCCCTCCAGAATTTGACTCTTACTGAATATTCTTAAACTTACGGTACTATAATTATTTTCATAGATTCAATCAGGATCTATTCTCCTTGTTAACAGGAAATAATTGGAACAAATGGTTATTTAACCAAGTTTTAGGGTTGTTAATTTAAGGACACAGAGGAAACTCCAAGTCTTTTGCATATTACAGCCTCCACCTGGATGCATCTGTCTGTTCCTACCCAAATTGTGTTAAAGATGCAGCAGAAATTGTCAAATTAATTATAGCCTCAGCAAACTTAACTCTGAGCAGGCCTAACATTTTTCCTCCAGAAAACTAACTTCTTATGTGATCCTTCTACTTCACCTCTTAACCTTCATGTAAAATACTGCAATGTCATTGACCTTACTACTCTGCTACCTTTATCCAATGAAGGTATCCCGTGACTGTAAACTGGTAACTTCAAAATTAATGACTCCATACAAGTTCTTATTATCCACCCAGACATCATTCTATTTGTTAATGTTTTTTATGCTAGAATTGTTAATGGTACATTCCAAACAGGCTATACCACATACTGCTTGAATAAGGTAGCCATCCACAATTTTCTTCCACCAAAAAGGATCAACTCTGTGCTCTTACCCAACCTTGCTTTCTATCAGAAGGAAATTCTGTTTACATCTATAGCAAGGGTTCTTTTCCCCATGGACCATTTTGCCAGTCAGGTGAAACCCGCAGTCCCCTTCTGAGAAGGCAGCAGCAGACAGTTTTATTACAATCAACATCAGCATGTCTTTAAACTAAATTTTCAATTCAAGCTCACAGATGCCCTGAAATCTTTACCCTGGTTAAGAACCCCTGTTCTATAGTGATTTTGGCATGCTAGGGAATCAAAGAGGGTTCCTCATTTCTTCTGGTATGCCAGTTGAAAATTGCAAACCAGTAAATTTTCTCCTTTCTACCAATTTCTTCCCATTACTTTTGCCATCATGAAGATACAGGCTTACACAAAAAGGATTGAGTGTGAATATTTTTAAAAATACACTTGCATATTTTTCATGCAAAAACAGCCACTAATAAAAGAGCTGCAATTATAAACTTAAATTAATGCTGTCTAAATTAACTGAAGAACTTAGCATTTCCTGGGCCAAAATTTTAACTTTGGCCATCTGTTTATTCATTGAATTCCTTTTATTAAACTCACATTCTTCCCATATGAAATTATTCCTAGTAGATTTATCTGTGAGAATAAATTGAAAACTGATCACTTATTGTCATACCATGACATGACCCAATTTGCAAATCCTTAATACATTATGCCAAAGATTATCTTCAACAAGTAAAGAACACCTTTCCTGTCCCACATGACAAACACTCCATTAATCAAAATCTGTCACCAGGATAATGGGTCTACTGGAAATGACAAAGACAAAAGACAGCCCTAGATCCTCATTAAAATGAGCCCAGCCAAGTACTCCTAACTTCTAATAATGCAACTTATTTACAGGGTGTTGAGCCATGGGTCGACATTTCTCAAATAAAAAATTTCCATCAGACTCCTAGACTAATTATGGAGACTTAAAAATCAAATGAGCCAGGATGGGAAGTAGAAAATGCCACAAAGTGGACTACTTATTCCCAAGATGAATGATCAATTCCTAACATAAACAAGTTCTCACATAGACTGTACCTTACTAATACTTACAATGCATAAAATCTTTATATTATCCTACGCATTTTCCTTGCACTGATCTGGAAAGATAATGCCATTGTCAGCTTCTCCAAGGACATTTCAAAGGAAGACAACTTAGAAACTGTTGGAATTGTCACCATAAAGCCTGATCTATGCACATTGCAGGGGACTTCATCGTTCTACCAAAAAAAAAATTTCTTTCTTATAAAAAATTCTTCAGTCACTTTGGATCAGACAGCACCATTTGTTTCATATCAAATATGAATACTAGACCCAAGATCTTCTTTATGCTTTCTTGGATGTGTAACTTTGTAACCAAAAATTAAGAATTAACAAAAGTTTATGATTACTGGATCATTATATATATGCCTTTTTCTTTATTTTATAAGTATATTATAGAATAGCCCAAAGCTAATTCCTGAAATTACTGAAACATGCTGGGTCAACCTCACACTTCTTTATGGTTGTTGTAAATAAGACTCTTCCTTGTGTATACTAACTATTGTGATGGTTATTCCAGTCTGACTTTACCTTTGTTTATGGTTATTTCAAAATGAGTCTCACCCTTGTGTATACTTACTATTTTGGTGTTTATTCTAGACTAACCTTACATTTGTTTATGGTTATTTGAAAACTAGCTTGTATATATTTACTATTTTTATTTTAACCACTTTACCGTCCTCTGTTTGAATTGATAAAAACCCTAAACTCCTCACAATCAAGGTGGCCGACTTTTGTGCCATTTTTAGACAAATGATCTCTTTGCTATTCTAGGAAATAAACTTTCTCACTTGTAGCCATAGTATCTCAGGAATTGGTCTTTAAAATGTATTGGAAAGAAAGTACCTGCTTTTGCTGAATATCAACCACACTATAAATACAACTGGTTGAGAGACTTATAAAGCTATCATAGAAGAGTTTGGAAAACTTACTATAATAGTCCAAATGCCTCCACAAACTACAAGTTACCTTAGCAATGCTTGTCCCCTTTCAGTTCTTAGGTACTGGATCTGCAAAATATTCACAACACAAATAAATTTTGTTCAGCTTTTCACTTGAACTCTCAATAACACAGACCCCTGAATGCTGTGGCAGTTTGATATAGTTATGAATTCTGAAAATAAATAGTGGATTATCATTATAAACTGGTCTGTTCCTGTGGGCATTATTAAGTTATGATGAGGGATTTGACTGGGCCACATTAGTATGATCTTGAGTCCCCACCCCTTGGTGGGTGGGGAGACACATAAAACTACTTGGCAGAGCAGAAGACTATTTTTGGAGTTGGAGTTTTAGAGTTGGAGTTCTGATGCTGAGTTCTGATGCAGTTTTAAACCTGGATCCCCAGGGACTAAGCACACAGAGGAGCTTGGTCATGAGGAAGAAGAGAAGGCCCTGGGAAAAGAGATAAGCCATTCACCTGATAGTCTTCTGTGGGCCTTGTGGAGACAGGCAAAGACTAGAGAGCCTAATATTCTACAGCTGACTTGTGGAGATAGCAGAGGAACTGAGCCCAGAGACAAGCATGGCCTTGGAGGAGAGGAATACAGGAAGCTTGAACCCTCACAGACATTGGCAACCATATTGCTCCAACGTATGGCAATTAACTTTAGTGAGGGAAGTTACTTTGTACTTTATGGAGTGGTAACTGTAAGCTTCTACCCCCAAAAATACCCTTTATAAAGACCAAAAGATTTCTAATATTTTGCATCAGAACCCCTTTGGATGATGAAAACAGATGCTAAGGACAAATGATAGTATTCCTAGTAATCACTTTATAAACAACATCACCTTGACTGTAATTACTTTGTTCCATCAGGCAATATTTTTATTATGGAAATTTTATCAGATATTTGCCTGGTCTGTAAATTACCTTAGTAGCTGATAAATGTCTGGGCAATGTGCACTTGGTTTCCTCACATTCCCTTAGGAATTTATAATAAATCTGAAACTTCTCACTGGACTACTCCCCTCAATCTACAGTTGCAAGCAAAACAAGATTTACCCAGGGAGTTTATGATTCTGGGTTTGCCTCTTTTGGCAGATTGCTGCTACCTTTGCTTGGGGTTAACACAAATGAAAACAGGATTAGATATTTATCAATCACAATAAGAGAAATTACTGAATCTACTGCTAGACCTATAGCTGCACAGCAAGTCATTAGACTTATTAGTTAAACTGTTTTAGACAATAGCATTGCCAAACTTGTCACTTATTTGCTGAAACAAGAAGGCATTTTTGCCATTGCCATCATCACCTGTTGTACCTGGGTTCACACTTCTGGGGAAGTTGAGACACAATTGCATGAAATAATTAAATAGATCACATGGTTTATACAGGTAAGGCCATCCTCAAGGCCCTGATTTGATCACTTTGATTTCATTTGGTTCAAATCATGGGTCCTGGGCTTAGAAGTATACTCTGATGTAGGCAGCTGGGCCTATTATCCCTCTAGTACCTATTATAATCTCCCTGGTATAATGTTTTCTCTCAAGGGTTTTGAATGTGTGTCCCCAGCCACTTGTGATTTCTTTATGTCTGGGATCACTTCCCCAGCAAATGATTTCTTTATATCTGGGGTGACATAAAAATGATGATTGTGGGAAAATTGATATCATGACCATCTATGAACCTAACATGAAAATAACCTGCAAATACTACTGCAAGACCTTAGGCAGTAAATGAAAATGGGCTCAACACCTTACATTTGATCACAACTCTCAATGGCTGAGAGCCAGATCATACTGGGGGAAATTGTTAAATTAAGTAAGCCCTAGATGGAGTCTTTCATGCTAAGCCCAACATCAGCAAACTGAAGCTTAACTTAGTTTCTAGCTCTTGTAAGTGCTCCTTTCCCCAGAACTTCAAACATAACCTGCCATAACTTTCTAGGTTATTTCCTCTCCTCCTTCTCCAGGAATCTTGATCTGTTCTGTTTGTTTTTGTGCAGATAATTGTCTCCAGCTCCTATGATTTTTTAAAGTCTCTCCCTCACTCAGTGCCCCATTTTCCTTACACTTTTCATTTCTGGGACTCTCCAGTCTAGCAGCAGTTCAGTTCAACCCTCCCCTTCCATTTTCCTCTGTGAGGCTTTTCTGCAAAAAAATTTCTTCCCTACTAGGTTATCCTGCCTCTGAAAGTCAGACAGAGTCATTCCAGAAAGGTGGGGCCCCAGAAAAGTCCATTCTGCATTTAATGAATTCCAACAACAGTAACTGGTTTGAGCGAGTACATCACTAGGCTACAGCCATCCTGTTGTGATTTTACTCCCTAAAATGGGTGCCCTTTTGTTTTAAGCATTCCTCAGCAGCTTGTCTTCAGCACTGGGTCTCTATGGGCTTTTGTCTCCATAATCTGGATATGTTTATTATTCTAACTCACTACTGTGAGTTCCTGTAAAATCTGTTTCCCTGCTGAGAGGGATATATGCTGCTTGCTGCTTCTGGAGAACTCCCAAGCTTTACACAAGACCCATTGAGATGGAAGGGAAGAGGACTTGTAGGTCCTGGATGGAAGTTTCCTACCTGATATTTTTCTCTTTCTTCAATTCAGCATTTGTGGAGTCCTCTAACGTCCAGTGTATCAGGGGAGGATTTTTCAGGATGTGGCTTCCATCACTATGTTGATGATGTCACCCCTCCACCATTGAATTTTTTTAAAAAGAGGTACCAGAGATTGATTTCAGGACCTCCTACTTGGGAATCAGTTGCTCAATCACTGAACCACATCTGCTCCCCAATGAGAGTTGATTTTTTTCATTTGTTTTGTTTTTAGTAGATACCAGGGATTGAAGCCTGGGCATCCTACATGGGAAGCAGGAGCTCAACCACTTGAGATACTGAACTCCCTCACTGACTTTTTTTCTAACTTTATCTCAACTGCAATAAATAAAATAATAGACAAAAGGCAGCTTAACAATTTATGGAAACATTATTCTAAAAAAATCTATCCAGTCACATTTATCTTATTTAATCCTAAAAACAAACTCAATTGTTTCTCTGGTGTTAAGAAAGATACATAAATGACTGCCCCTTCTCCCTGGGGCTCCTGCCATACATGTGGGGCTGGCAGGTAGAGAAGGCAGGACACATAGGCACTGCCACCACTGTCACCACTGCTCCTCCTGTTCCAGCCCTGCCACTTCTTGGGCTAAGACCTCCCAGAGTCCCAGCGGCACCAGGTGCCTTCACTCTGCCTGGCCCTGTCCTCAGACTGCTGCCCCCTTAGCTGTCCCAGGCTTCTCAACCTGCCACAGAAATGGTGACACACTCCTGCTGGGAGAAAGCTCAGAACCTGAATGAACAGCCCCAGCTCATTCTGTCCAGGCTACTGAGGGAGTAGGACTAGTACTGTGATGACTGCAAGGCCAAAGGCATCGCTTATGTCACTGCCCTCAGCTGGGGCCTCCTGTGGCTGATGACCTTCCCACCCCTTAAAGCACAAGCAGACACAACAGGCTGTGCCCTCCTGGCCTAGCCTTGACAGAGGGAGAGATGGAGGGCACTGGGCTTCTCAGATGGACTCTCATCTCCATAGGAGGTGGCGGGGAGGTCAGGTCCATGGGCGTCATCACTGGTTCCAACCTTGCCTCCTCCGTGGCTAAGGGGCAGAGCTGGTGCACACGTCTGGATAATTGGACTTTCTCTAAGCTCAGACTCTCATTAGGCTGTGACCCAAGCTGGGCTGTACGTGGATCTAGTACCCAGATTTGGCCCTGCTCTGTGACCCTGTCCTTCCTCTCAGTGCTCTGAGGCTTGGTTTTCCAGTTGAAGTCGTACCACCTGGCCACCTGTCAGCTTCCTGAAAGAGGATGGTGGTCTTTTTTGGTTGTTTGGAGTGTTATTGAATAAAATAACTGGTGAAGGGTCAATGTTATTATTAGTAGTGGTACTAATATCATTTTTACATTTGAATATTAGACAGAATGAAAAGGAATTCCATCACTGGAGTCTCTTTTACAGTGGGCTTATGTTACTGAAATTTTAATAATTATTTTCTCACCAGCTAGATGGAAGGAGAATATGTGGACACTGGGTTGTGTGCTTCATAATTTTTGAAGCCTCATTTATAGGTCCAGACATGGAAAAGACCTAATTTTAGTTTGTTCTGTCACAGCCTTTGAAATAAACTATTTTTAGCCTGTAAAATAAAGAGAGATACATAAAGGATTAGAGACTAATGTTATGACCAACATCTCCTTAATGAAGAAATTGAAGAAAAATGTTTAATCATATTCATATCTCATAAAATTAAGCCCATTTTTTAACCTTTAGCATTGATATAGTACCTTCTTTGCCATTTCTATAAAAATATTACAATATTACTTATAAGTGTAGTTGATAAATTTTATTAGTTGTATTTTTCCTATTTATCACCAAATTCTTAACATCTTGTAGTTGAAGAACATTCTTGTATTCATAGTATTAACAACAATCCTCATCTACCAACAAAATCACTCTTGTTATACAACACCTAGATTATCCTTTTGCTGTCTTTCAATTAACATTAACCTCCCTAGACTACATCTTTCAACTACAATCCCAGGTTATAAATAAAGAGTGTGTGTAATAGTCATTATAATATGCTAATATCAACTTTATCCATTACAACATATTTATAATTTACCTTATTAAACATTCTACATACATTCAGTGTCATCTCCCTCTTCTTAACCAGCATTCTGTCTCCTACTAACCTATCCTCTATGGTGTAATTCCATAAGCTTACTAATCATATTTAGTCCATATCTTTGAGAACATACAATATTTATTCTTTTGTTTCTGTCTTATATCACTCAACATAATATCATCAAGTTTCATCCTTTTGTCACATGCATCACAATTTCATTTCTTCTTAAACCTGCATAGTATTCCATAGTGTGTATGTGCCACATTTTGTTTATCCATTGATCAGTTGATTGGCATTTAATCTGTTTCCAGCTTTTAGCACTTGTCAGTAATACTACTATGAACATGGGTGTGCAACTATCATTTAGCATCCTTGTGTTCATTCCTTCTGTATATATTCCTAGTAATAGGATTGCTGAATAATAGGGCAGTTCTACATTTAGCTTCCTCCACAGAGGCAACACTATTTATTAATACATTTCCACCAACAGTGAAGGAGTGTTCAAAATTCTCCACATCTTCCCCCAGCACCCACCATTTTCTGGGTTTTTTTTAAAATTGCCATTCTGTGATGCATGAAAAATTATCTCATTGTAGTTATGATTAGCATTTCCCTAATAGCTAGTAATGCTAAGCATCTTTTAATGAGCTTATTTGGCCATTTGCATTTCCTTTTTGAAAAAACGTCTATTCAAATCTTTTGCCCATTTTTAAATTAGATTGTTTGTCTTTCTGTCATTGAGTTATGTGATCTCTTTAAATAACATATAATTAAAATTCTTGTTGGATATGTGGTTACTGAAGATTTTCTACCATTAAATAGTCTGCATTTTCACCTTATTAAAATATTGTTTCAAACACAAAAGTGTTTAATTTTGAGAAAGTCCTAGTTATCTAGTTTTTCTTCCATTGCTTGTATTGTGGGTGTAAAGGCCAAGAAACCACCACCTACCTCAAGATTTTAAAGTTGTTTCCCAACATTTTCTTCTAGGAGTTTTATGGTTCTAGGTTTTTACATTTAGGTTCTTGACCTATTTTGAGTTCATTTAAGTTAGTCAGGTGTGAGATAGGAATCTTTTTCTTTATTTTAAATATGGGTATCCAATTTTCCCAGCACTATTTGTTGACTAGGCTGTTCTTACTCAGCTGGTTTGGATCCACAGCCTTGTCAGAAATCACTTGACCATAGATGTGAGGATTTATTTTGAACTATTGATTCAATCCCATTAATCAATCTATCTTTACACTGGTACATGCTGTTTATTACCACTTTAGGTAAATAAAATGTTTTAAAGTCAGGAAATTAGAATGCTTGAACTTCATTCTTCTTTTTTAAGATAGTTTTGGCCATTCAGGGGCCTATGTGCTTCAAGATATCTTTGATATTAGGCTTTTCCAACTTTACAAAGAAGGCTGTTAGATTTTGTATAGGGATTGCATTAAATCTATAGATCATTTCAGGGTAAAATTGACATCTTAGTGATATTTAGTTTTCTAACACATGAACAAAGAAAGTCTATCAATTTATTGAGGTCTTCTTTGGTTTCTTTTTACAATGTTTTGTAGTTCTCTGAATACAGGTCCTTTATGTCTTTGGTTGTTTATTTCTAAGTATTTGATTATTTTAGTAATATTGTAAACAGAATTTTTCCCTAACTTCCTCCTCAGTTTGCTCATTAATAGTTTATAGAATCTCTATTGATTTTTTGCATATTAATCTTGTATTATGGCACTTTGCTGAAGTTGTCTATTAGTTCCAGCAGTTTTGCTGTAGATTTTTTAGGATTTTCTAAGATAGGACCATATTATCAGGTGTGATGGTTAGGTTAATGTATCAACTCAGCCAGGTCATTGTGTCCAGGTATTTGGTCATGCAATCACTGGGCTAATTGTAATACAAGAACATTTATGGACTTTGGTCACCAGTAAGTTTACTGCATGGATGGCTGATTACATCTACATCAATCAGGGAGATTGCCATCAGCAATGGGTCACACTTTAAGCCAATCAGCTGAATGCCTTAAAAGGGGAAGTGATTTCAATATTCAGAGAGAATTTCTCAACTCATCTTTTGACAGGCAACCTCTCCTGGAAACTCATTAAGGACTTTCATCGGACTTTCATTGGAGCCCCTGGTTTGATGCCTGCCTGTGGAACCTGGACTTGTGCATCACCATGGTCAAGTGAGAGACACTTATAGAATCTCATATTATTAACAGATATCTCCTATTGATTCTGTTTCCCTAGAGAACCCTGACTAATACATCATGGAATAGTGAAAGTTTTACTTCTTCCTTTCTTATTTGGGTAACTTTTATATCTTTTGCTTGTCTAATTGCTCTAGCTAGAACACCTAGCGCAATATTGAATAACAACAGAAATAGTGGGCATCCTTGTTTTTTTCCTAATCTCATTGGGAAAAAAAGGTCTTTCACCATTCAGTACAATGTTAGTCATGGGTTTTTCATATGTGACCTTTATCATATTGAGGAAGTTTTCTTCTATTGCTATGTTTCAGAGCATTTTTATCAAGAAGAGATGTTATATTTTGTCAGGTGCTTTTTCAGGATCATTTGAGATTATCAAGTGGTTGTTTTTCTTCAAATTATTAATGTGGAATATTACACTGATTGTTTTATGTTGAACCACACTTGCATATCTGTGATATACCCATATGATCAGGGAGTGGATGTTGTTCAAGGATTTGAGCACCTACTTCCCACATGAGAGGTCCTGTGTTCAGTTCCTGGTGACTCCTAAAAACAAAAACAAACAATAAGCAAACAAATGAAAAAACTACCTCATGGGAGCCAATATGGCTCAGTGCTTGAGCAGTGGTGTCCCACATACAAGGTCCTGGTTTCAATCCCTGGCAGCAGTACCTCAAAACAAAAAGTTTATGATCATGATGTATAATTTCAATGTGCTTTTGAATTTGGTTAGGGATTATTTTCTTGAAGATTTTGGATCTATACTCATTAAAGATGTTGGTCTATAATTTTCTTTTTTCATAATATTTCTATTTGGCTTTAGTATTAAGGTGATGTTGGCTTCAGAGACTGACTTTTGTCGCATTCTCTCCTTTACAATTTTTGGAAGAGGTTGAGCAAGATGGGTATTAGGTCATCTTTGAATGACTGGTAGAATTCACTGTGAAGTCATTTAGTCTTTGGCCTTTCATTTTGGGGAGATTTCTGATGACTGTTTCATTTTTTAAATTTTGGTTGCCTTGTTGAGGTCTTTGATTTCTTCCAGAGTCAGTGGATTGTTCAGGGGTTTCTACAATTCATCCATTTCATGGATATTTTAAAGTTTGTTGACATACAGTTGTTAATAGTATGCTCTTTTGATATTTTAATTTCTGCTGGGTCAATGTACTGTCCCCCATCTCATTTCTAATTTTATTTGCATCTTCTCTTTCTTTCTATTTTTTGTTTGTTTGTTTGTGTGTACTAGCCAAGGATTTTTCAATTTTGTTAATCTCAAAGAGTCAGTTTTTGGTTCTGTTGTTTTTTCTCTTTTGTCTATTTTTATTATCCATTTTATTTATTCTTGCTCTAATATTTATTATTTCTTTTTTTCTGCTTGCTTTTGGTATGGCTTTCAATTCTTTTTCTAGTTCTTCCAGATGTGCAGTTATGTCTCTGATTTTAGCTCTTCTTCTTTTTTAAAGTAAGCAATGAAGGCTATAAATTTCATTCTCAGCACAGCCATGATATTTTTAGTAGGTACAGGGGATTGAACCAAGGACCTCATATATTGAAATGCTTAACCCCTTAAGCAACATCGGCTCCATGGCCATAAATTTTTATATGCTGTGTCTTTGGTTTCATTTATCTTGAGGTATTTACTGATTTTGCTTGCAATTTCTTCTTTGAATCACTGATTATTTAAGAATGTATTGTTTAACCTTCATATATTTATGAATTTTCCCTTTTTTTATATGTTATTAATTTCCAACTTAATGCCATTATGATCAGAGTGCTTTCTTTAATTTCAATAGTTTTAAATTTATTGAGATCTGACTTATGTCACCACAAAATTTTTTACCTGGAGAAAGGTCAATGAGAACTTGAGAAGAATGTATATCATGTTGTGTTGGGTATAATGTTCTATAAATGTATGTTCAGTCAACTGCATTTATTATATTATTCAAGCTCTCAGTTTCTTTATTTATCCTCTGACCAGACGTTCTATCCAATGCTGAAAATAGTGTGTTGAAGACTCTGAATTTATTGTAGAGACATCAGTTTCACCTTTCAGTTTTGTCAGTGTTTGCCTCTTGTATTTTGGGGCACCTAAGTTAGGTGCAAAAATATTTATTGTTTTTATTTCATCTTGGTGAAATGTCCCATTTATTGATATATAGTGACCTTCTTTATCTATTAAAACAGTTTTGTATTTAAAATCTATTCTATTTCATCTGATATTAGTATCACTACTTCAGATCTTTTTTGATTACTATTTGCATGGAATAGTTTTTTCCAACTTTATCCTTCTAGCTTGATTTTGTCCTTACATCTAAAATGAGTCTCAGAGTGTAGACTACAATGCAGACTATGATCTATGCTCAGTGGCAAAGCCCCAGGATACATTTATTAATTGCAATGAATGTGCCACACTAATGAAGGATGTTTATGTGGGAGGGTGTGGGAGGTGTGGGGAGTGGGGCATATGGGGATCCCTATTTTTTGGTAACATTTATGAAATTTAAGAGTCTTTTAAAAAATAAAAAATATATTATTAAAAAATGTGAATCTCAGACATCTGGGGAAATGACATCAAGGTAGGTAGGCAGGGCCTGACTTTCTCACAGAAAGGAGCAGAGAAAAGGTGGGAACCTGTCCAATGGAGTTTATTTGGATATATATAGAACTGGAAAGTGCTTTGTGTCATCCAGGATAGAACTGAACAGATAAAGCCAAAAAAAAGCCATAAGTTGCTGTCCCCAGTGACTGGAAACAACACCTGTGCCACTCCCTCACAGCAATTGGTCTTGGTGGAGCCCTTTGCTCACTGCTGCCATCAGAGTGGGAGGAAGCATTCCTTGGGGTGAAAGGGGGTCTGACAGAAAGTGGTTTTTTTGCAGTGAGTTTAGCCAGCTGAGCCCCTTTTGAGTCCTGGAAGAGACCCCAACCAGAAAAGCAGAGGGGAGGGGTATCTGCTCAGTCAGACTGTCACTCCCAGCCACTGGGGAGAGAGAAGAACTAGATTAGAGAGGGGACAGAGATGGGCACCTAATCAGTAGGGTTCTAGTAAACTGTTAGAAGTCTATCCTGCCTGAGGGAAAGGGGGTGAATAGAGCGAGATATGCTTTTTGAAAATTAATTAACCTGTGAAGTGATTTTAGTCCAGTGGAGGAATTCCTTCCTTGCTTATATGCAGTCATTGGTTTGATTTCAAGGTTCACTTAGAGAAGTGATCCAGAGAGTGATTTACTGGGTTATCAGGTAAGTGGCAGACACCTTATAACAGGAAAAATATAAACATTTTTATTTTGTTTTGTTTTAGGTTTACATGGATCTGATAATTTTTGGTTTTTCAAAGGTTCTTTTTTTCCCTCTTATTTTACTTGCTAAAACCTAATACATCACCTGCAGAGGGCAAGCTGCATGGTGTTTGGTTGGTGAACACTGGCAACTTGGGAAACTCCTTAGAGTCCTAAAAGGGAAGGCTGGTTTTCCTGAGTTGTTTTGTTTGTGTGAGTGTACTGTTTATTTTGTTTCCCCTTTCTTTATTTCCTTTTTCTTCTTTTACCTATTTATTCTATCTAATTAATTTCTTTTCTTTCCTCCATTTTTCTATCTTCTGTTTTTTGATGTTCTTTCATTTCACCTCTATTTGTTTGGCCTTCAAATATTTTATTTTTCTCTCACTCTTTTTCTAACTTTTTTCCTTTCCTCTCTTCTCATCATTCAAGCCTTTTAATTAATTGTATATATTTTTCTCTATTTTGTTTTGTTTCATTTTTTCAATATCACTTTTTATTCTTCTTCCTTTGAATTAAGACATTTTACTCATGTTAATTATTATTGTCCTGAGCTTACATGGTTCCTCTTTTACCTTTCTTTTTATTTTTTTTTCTTTAACCCTTCTGCTTTCTCTGTGACTAATATTTATTTTTCAAGGGAACAAGCAACACCAAGAAAATAGAACAAGAGGTACAAAGAGTCAATGAGAAACCTTACCACTCACACACAAACAACAAAAGGAAATCCTACAGTAGAAAGAGAAGCTAACCAACCAAACAAGCCCATCATGAAAAACAGTTGCCTGGACACCAACAAAAATTTACAAGCCATACTAAGGGAAAGGATGACATAGGTGAGTCTAATGAACAAACTAAAAAATAGGAGGAGATTGAGAATGTGGAAAAATTAATCAGAGATGTCTAAACAAGTATATGAATCAACTTAATGAAGTGAAGGAAGAGGTTAAGGATATTAAGAAGACACTGGGGGAACATACTGAAGAAATTGTAAATATACATAAAAAAAATAACAGATATGGTGATGATGAATGACACAATGGAAGAAATAAAAAAAAACTGGATGCACATAATAGGAGATTTGAACATGCAGAGGAAAGAATCAGTGATGTGGAATACAATACACAAGAAATCAGACATATAGTAGAACAGATAGTTTAAAAGATAGAAAAAATCAAGCAGGAAATTAGGGATGTGAATGACAACATGAAATGTAAAAAAATATACATTATAGGCATCACAGAAGGAGAATAGAAGGGAAAGGGGGCAGAAGGAGTGTTGGAGGAAATAATGGCTGAAAATTTCCCAACTCTTCTGAGAGACATGGGTGTACATGTCCAGGAAGTGTAGTGCATACCAAACAGTATAAATATTAAAAGGCCTACCACGACATAA
>JAQZBX010065585.1:5000-16283 GCA_029593785.1 Cabassous unicinctus | reverse complement strand
AGGCCGAGCCCTCGCAGACATCGCCCGCCATCTTCCTCAACACGTGGCATCAGACTATTGTGAGAAAGTTCCTCTTATGTGCCTTGAGCTGTACTCTTTAGGGCCTTGTGAGTGTAAGCTTCTACCCCAAATAAATACCCTTATAAAAGCCCACAGAGTTCTGGTGCTCTGCACCAGCGCCCCTTGGGCTGACTGATAGAGCCGCCAAGATCATTGTCCTTCTTTTCCTGTGCCTCTTCCCCTTCCTGCTCATCACCCTCTGGCCAGCAGTAGCCCACTCTTATGGCCTCTGCCGCTGCCTGCTGCAGTGTCCCTAGCCTGCCCCCTCCCCACCGTGTGACCGGCTCTGTAGTCTGCCTGTGGCCCCGCCCACACGCGGAGGTCCCACGCTGACCTCTGGAGGCAGTGGGAAAGCACTGGGGAGCTGCCCTTTAGATGCATCCTTGTGCCTTGCAAAGGCCCTGGGGGAACTGAGCCGCTGCCCGCTGGTGTTGGGAGCTTGGACGGGTGGCATTGGCTGTGTACTGAAGTGGGGCCACCAGGGCCCCTCTGGCCTCCACTGGACAATCTGGTTTCCATCCCACAACCTGCACAGATGGCTCAGGCTGAGTCAGACCCTCTGAGCCCTGGGGGCCGCATTTGTCCTTCCTGAGCTTTGGATGTTCCTAGGGAAGAATGATTTCTCACCTGACGTCCATCCAGATGGTTCCTGTCTTCTTTTCTTTCAATTCTTGAAGATATCTGAAACCCCAGTCAGTGGAAGGAGCTCAGGCTTTGGAGAGTGGAGATTCCGAGGGGCATCTAGCCCTGCCCTTCCAGCCTGGGGACTCCGAGCTGGCCCCGAGCTCTCCATGTCCCGTCACAGAGCGTCACGGGAGGATCGGTAATGGGAACAAGGACCCTCCACAGGCCACCACGCCCCGCAAATGTGGGCGGGATTACACTGACCTGCTGTTTGAAAAGGTGTAGAATAGTCTTCTCGTTTAGAGATTTTATTTAAAGGTGGTTTTCAAGGGATCTGGAATCAGAAATGATTTTCACTTCCCTCCTGCATTGGTACCTACCTCCCCTGGTCTTGCCACGATCCCCAAGCTCTTCTGGACCCACACTCTCTCCTTGTGGCTCTGCGGGTTGCTCGCTTCCCCCCTCACCTCCTCAGTGTTGAGCCGGCACCCCCGATGTAGGGCGAGAAGGGGGGGAGGTGTAGCCTTGTCCCGTCCTCAAAAACCTCCACGTCCAGCCAAGCTCAGCAGGACCGCAGGGGTGGAGGCTGGCAGTCTTAGCTCAGCTCTGCAGAAGATCCGGTGGTTGCCTTGGGCTACTCTGATTCTGTGCCAGCGGCAGGGCCAGCTTTGCTGTGGAGCCCATGTTGGGAAGTTTCTAGAACGTTCTCTCCACCCAGATTGTATGATCTCAGCGTGGAGGGCCTGGGTGCCCCGTGAGGTTTTACATCCTGCCCAGCAGTGAGCTGTGGGTGTGGCATAGAAGAGCTTCAGGGGGGTGGGTCGGTATCAGCCAAAATTTACTACGATCCCAAGAGAATCTGTCTCTGTCGGCCAATGATGGATCCACAAGTCCAGACTTCAAAATCACAATGGTTTTTGCCAAAGGGAACTTTCCAGGTTATTAACCATGCTAGGTTTCCAAGCGGAACAGCACCTGCTCTGCCCACGGGTCCTCTGTCTGGAGCCCAGGGGTGCAAGGCAGGGTCAGAGCCACATCCGAGCCTCCACAGGGGTCAGGAGCCCCCTTCTCATGCCAGGGGCCCCTGCTCCTCTCGTCCCGGGGCCGGGGCGGGGGTGGTTAGAGCTGTGTGCTCCTCGGCACCATGGCAGAGAAGGTTCCCTGGCAAACTTGCAGCTCTCAAGTGGGTAATGACAAATGACCAAAAAATCAATTTGTAATCTGATTGGAGGTTTTTGATTTCCTCTGATGAGTTTAAATTTCATTAAAAGCAACCTTATTCCCACATAAAAGGAATCCTTGAAGGGTAAAACAGGGGATTGTCTCACCAAGTATAAAGCATCCCGGCTCCTTTGTGTGATTTATTCATCGCATTAATTGTGCCGTCCAACCTGTGGTGTCTGTCGGCAGATGCGCCATTATCTGGGCCTGGGATCGGCCGGACGCGCTCAAAGCACAAGGACTCACATTCAAAAATTGCTCTTTGGCATATCGACACTTCAGTTATCAGCAGCCCTTATTATCTGCGGGGAGGAACACGCAGCTCATGGGGACAGCATAAACCACAAACCACTGCAGCGGCCGCCTCTCTGCATTCTCTTAATTGTGTGTATTCTCTGGGAAAAAATGATCACCGGGGCCTCTTGTCTTGATGAGAAATTGACATTTTCTGAGGGCTTGTTTGGGTGCCCCAAGCAAGGGCGATAAGGCTTGGGGCAGCTCCGAGGAGCAGCCTTTCTTTTCTTTCCTTTCAGCGCCTCACTATTGCTCTCGTTGACCCACTTGATGAGTATGGATTTCACGAGGTCTTTTTCAGCATCTGAACTATAAAAGGTTCAGCATGACACCACCCCTTATAGACAGAAGATAACCTTGCCCTTTGAATATATTGATTCTTTATTAACTAGGCTGTTTAATGCAATGAAATGAGGCATTAGATTGAAGCCCATTGCAAGTGCTTTGAATAATCTTTAAAAGCTTGAAAGGCCATAAAAGGCAGCCCGACAATAATTGGCATACATTTTGAGAGAATCCAGTTCTTGCTTCTGATCTGAAACATGAGGCTAAAATCGTGTCTCTCTGCCCAGGTGACAGGGAACTGGCAGGCGAGTGCCGGGCACTCGCTCCGAGCAGGCCAGGAGGTGTGAGTCATCAGCTAACGCTGTCCTCCGTGCCCATCCCTCAGCTCCTCGGCCAGGAGTCTACTGGGGAGGTGTGAGTGGGAGGGGGGAGGCAGGCTGTGGGCTTGGCCCCCAGGAATCTCTTTGCTGTCTCTTCAACGCTGATACAAGAACGCACGCTCAAAGGGACTCAATTGTCATTGACGGGGGAAAAAAGGTATTCACAAGTTTCTTTATGGTTTGAATAATTGTTTCCTGTTTTGCTCAGCAGAACAAGTAATTAAGATGACATTTGTGAGTACTAATTTGGATCACACGTACGCGTATGTTATAGAGCTGCAAGCCAAAACATGCAAAACCAGCCTTTCATTGAGGAGAAAATGAAAAGCACCGAGCGAGATGGAATGGGACGCCCTGAAAACTCGCAGGCGCTGAGCAGCCACTGTGTAAATTAGACCGTCGGTATGGAAAGCGGATCTCATTACAGTCGGCGCATTTGCGTGCACGAGGGTACGGCCAGCAGTGTCCAGCACACTGCATGGGGCCGCTGGGCTGCTGAGGTGGATCTGGAATCAGCGATGGCACTGGTGGCTGGGTGCCTTGGGGCTGCACACCCATGCAGCCCTTGCCCATGCACTCTCCTAGAGCTGGTTCTTGCCCGAGCAGGGCACCGTGAATGGGGCTACAAGGATCAGGTGTCTGCAGTAGCTGGAACAGTTGCTTTCTACCTGTCAAACCCTCCAGTTCAGAAGCAGGGACCTGAGAAAGGAGGGGCTGGGCAGAGGGGGCTTACCAAGACCAAATGAACCTTGGGGTGGCTTGTGTTCTCACAAGCCAGTGGTCAGACAGGGACTGGGGCACCTCAGCGCTGTAGTGGCCCAGGAGTCTGAGACACAAAGAGAAGCATCAAGCACATGTCTGAGTGTGAGTCCAATATACGTACAGGTGGCACCTGAGACTCGGGGCCCATTTAAGTAACTCTTTACTGAATTTCTCTCCGCAGGTTAGCTAGGTGTTGGAGGAGTGCCTACACGGTGGAAGGTAATTCTAGCAACCACTTTCATCTTTGCCAAGACACAGTTCTGTACTGTACAAAGGAAACCCCCAGTATAACCTGTGTGTGTGCAGCGTGTTTAGTCTGACGCTTTAATAATCAAAACAGATAAAATTACTAAAAGTGAAATTCACAGACAAGAAATACTTTAATTAAATATTGTGTAAAATGAACATTTTTATACAGTTAAATATCTGAAAAAATGTACAGATAAAACAATCTTATTGTAGGGTTTTTAACAGTAAAATCTACCATTTAGTGAAGCACTCAGTTTGGAGACGATGAAGCAATGAGGGCACTAATTAATCTAAAACAGAAACCGAGTGCGGGTGTGAAGAAACCGGCAAACGTTCCGAACATGTACACGTGAGCTCTTTTTTAGATCAGCCCCTTACTTATACAAAATAAAACGGAGGCAATTTAGTTCCACAGTGACTTCTCAGGCTTCTCCACGGAGCTAAGCTTCGTCAGCCATCACGAAGCCAGAGAGCAACTGCTGTCCAACCTGGATGTTCTGCTTATTTCAATTAGTCCCTTGAATGAACACTTTCCTAAAATGTGCATTTTTGGTCAAAGTTTTTAAACGTCCCTCCTTTTTGTTTTAAATTTGATTTCTGCTGCAGTTTGCAAAATGTTTGCTGTGCTGTGTCTGCAAAGCATTTAGTGCAAAGGGGAAAAAAAAAAACTGACCCTTTTGGTCTTACTGTGGATTTGGCACTAAACAGGCACAATAGATGAGGGACGTCATTCCAGTTAAAAAGTACAGACAGTGCTGTTAGGTCTGACTACAAAAAGGTATTGGTAAAAAAAAAATTTAAGAGCCAGTGATGATTTGGGGTCCCCCTAAAGCCTCTCTGAACCCGAGGTGGGTCTGGGGGGAGGAGAGGGTGCAAAAGGCAGCAGACACACACCCAGGAAGGAGAGGCAGATGGAGTCCAGGGCTGTGCTTTTGTTTGGTGTTTGTTTTTTTTTTTGACTCCATGAATCTCCAAATGAAATATTAACAATCGTGGTGTAAGCCTGTGATAAAATAGCACAAAGATTCTTTAAAGAAGTCCACTTTTAAGGCATCAGAGAAGTTAATGTGGCAAACATTTTAATTAAAACCTCAGAAGTAAATTTTATTTTAAATTTTAGGCCTCTGAATTTTTCCAGTAAACACAGTTCAGCTATGTGGCAAAGTCATGGGTGGCAGCTAAAAGGACTTTTTTTTTTTTTTTTTTTTAAACGTTCTACAAAAAAATAAAATAAAATAAGGACAAAGCCCCAAACGGTGTAACCTCTTCGTGGCTGTCCCACATGCACAGACTACTGGAATCCGTCACAGCCGGGGACACCATTTTGTTTTGACTATACAACAAACTTTTTTTTCAAAATTATTTTTTCAGATAACTTAAAAATAATATAAAAATAAACAATGAATTTGACTTTTCCTCAAAATAAAAAAAAAACAGATGGAAAGTCTAAACAATAGCAAGTTTTTGAAGTATAAATGAAATGTCAGGACACTCGTTCATTTTAACAAAACAGATAAAAGAGACACTGATTGGCTTAATGCTCTTTTCAGCATCACAACACCAGGACATGATCAAAAAACAATACAGACAAGGAAAAGAAAAAGAACGAACGCTGGGAAAAGCAATGTACAAAATTTCAAAGATAAATACAATATTTATAATTGATATGTTACAAAATAAAGTTCCTTAGCAACTGCAAGTGTTCAAGGGAAAGTAAGTGTTGAATGGAGACCATTTTATTCCTTATAAGACACATAAGGAATAAAACTTGTTTTCTAAATATTTAAGTGGATCTGAAAAAAATTCAAGACAAGTGTATAAATATTTAGCTACAACTTTGGCAAAATCACAAAAGTCTACAATTTTATAACCACATACAAAACACATTAGGGAAGAAGGATCTAGAAGTCAAAAGGACAATTTTCTGGTACAAGAAACATAGACTTCACAGTAGCCTAAGAATGCAATAGTATACAGTGCTAGCAAAAGTTGAAAAAATGTTGCAGATCACACTTGCTTAACAGGAAGCTCTAGCAGTGGGAGAATATTTTAAACAACAGACAGTAGCATTTTTTTCTCTGTCAGTGTGCTTGTTGAAGGCAAGAGAATTCAATATCAAAGTTACAATTTCTAACTACAATAAGTTACAAAGTTTCATTTCATTAGATGAAGTTAAGCAATGATAACCCCTCCCTCCCTCCCTCCCTGCCACCCCAAATTCTCCTAATCATATAGTCATCCTTTCTTTTGTTTCCAGTTTGATGGCTCACATCTCCTTGGCCCCCTTTTGTCACCACAAAAAAATATTTCACATTATAGAGATACACAACCATTGTGAATGTAAGAATGAGCACAGAAAAATGTTCGGAGGCATTTTTCCTCAGTGTTTCAGGGCAGTCAAAATGGTGC
Source organism: Cabassous unicinctus (assembly GCA_029593785.1). Taxonomy (NCBI): domain Eukaryota; kingdom Metazoa; phylum Chordata; class Mammalia; order Cingulata; family Chlamyphoridae; genus Cabassous; species Cabassous unicinctus. Next base: position 9,999 of record JAQZBX010065585.1, on the reverse strand, counting down.
ATTCACAAAGTTTCTCCCAACACATAGCAAGTACTAGACATAGCCAAGACGGAATCAGAAACTTTATACAAAATAGGCGTCGCTTTGTTTTCCTTATTCTTCAGGACTGAGAAATGTGAAAATATGAGAAAAGTTCAGTCAATAAAATGGAATTGTTCATGAAGAAGTAGGTTGTTTGCATGTTGATTCTTAATAGTTTAAATAAAATCTTTAAACAAAGTCTTTGTAGCATTTCCATGGCTGCGGCTCCTTTTGAAGATACTCTTCCCATCAGCACGTCTTAGACTAAACGTGTCCCGTGGAGCCACCCTGGATGCTCTGATGCTACAGAAGGTGCCCGGGCGTGGCCTTACATCGGCGGCACTACCAGCCCAGACATAGCTGAAAGAGAGAGAGAGAGGGTTCAGCTGGGCACGCGGCACCGCACCCGCCTCTCGTCCGGGCCAGGGGCACAGCCTTCTCTGTGGACCCCGCCGTGCGGCCGGGTTTGCACAGCTCCCCCCCAAGCCGGCCGTGGACCTGGTCGAGCTGCTGCGGGACATCTACCTTATGGGATTGTGGAGCGCGTGGAAACAAAACTCCCCCCAAGTCTTTTCATTTGGGGAAAAGGGGAGGCTCCTGACACTTGTGCAAAGCTTTCTGCCTCCCACACCTCGGCACCCAGAGGCCCTGAGTCCGGGGAGCCCGTCTCTGTGGACAGATGAGAACTGGCCCGGTCACCTCGGCGAGCCCCGGGCCCTGCGGGGGCGCCCGTTTCCTCCTCTGCATTCAGATTTCAACTCTGGCCTCTGCTAAGCGTCCCCATGACGGTGGGCTCTCCGCGTCCCACCCGCCTGGCTACTCAGGGCCAGGGACCGGGAAAAGACAGAGGGTCATTCTCTACCTCTCTTTTAAGGACAGAAGAAAAAAGTTTGCATCGAAATGCCAAGTGCTGCTGACGCTTGCCGGTAGGAACGTAATTTAAAATCCTTTAACTTTAGTGTTGTTTAATTTTTGTCAGGATGATGGTTCTCGTTAATTTATGTATAACATATTAATAAATTTGTTCATGTAGTGATGTGAGCTTCAATTTCTCAGTTCATTAATTTCAACAATATTAATTTATCTCAGCCTCACCGGTACAGCGTCACGGTTTGGAAGACCTGTGTGCACGGCTGCTGACATGCTACCGTCTCGACAGCGCCGAGGTGAGGGGCCACGCCCTGTGCAACCTGCCTTTTGAGCAGTCCTGGTGTGCTGACCGCCCGTCAGCGGCACTTGGGGGGCCGGGGGGGGCTTTCATCTACTAGCAGAGGTGGTGAAGACAATTATTTCAAATCACTGATACCTTTCCACTTCCTTTTTTGAGCATTAGTTCATCAAAGTGAAATATGCCACCAACTTCACAAAAGGGCCCGTTTGTCTTCTCCGCGGCTACGTCCTCAGCACCCAGCAGAGAGCCTGGCACACAGTAGGCGCTCAGTAAATACCGGTGGGATGGAGTCGTGTTTTTAAAAGGAGGAACTGGATCTGACTTTCACTGTAAGAGGCCGGGTGGCGGCCACGGAATCTCAGTGCGCAGGGGCCTGAGGCCGGCAGAGCCCCCGGCATGCGCCTGGCCTCCCGCGCACACACCGCAGAGCAGCCTGCGCTCCCCAGGAGCACCGGTCCCCGAGGGAGGGGGGCAGCTGCATCCAGGGGGGTGCATCCCACAACCCTCAGGGCTGGCCCTGCTGCCTCTCAAATTGTGGAATCCTTGAACAAGATCCCTTGGAAAAATCGACTCCTGTCCACAGCCTGGACCGTGCCCCGTGCTCTGGGCCTGGGAGCACACGTGCCTGCCGCGTGGTCTGCAGGGCGAGGCTGGGGGTTTAGAGAGGGTCTCCGCGGGCAGCCGGGACCCGCTGCCCTGTTCACTCTTCACACTGCCTTGTGAGCTGGAGGGCGAAAAACCCTTTGCTGAGCGGGGCTGTGAACAGACCCCTTCCGCCTTCACCCCGTTTCCTTTATGACATTTAGTTCACAGTGGAGGATGAGAAAATGGTTTTCACGAGCGGAACAGACACCAAGAGGCAAAATCTGGTGCTTGTCAAGGCTGACACGTGGGGTGATTTCCATGAATACTGGTTGGGAGCATCACGGGCATGAAAGGGGAGCGTGTGCGGCCACGAGAGAGGCCGGGAACCCAGGGCTGTGCTCTAAAGGGGCAGTCAGAGCTCCTGCTGCCAGGGGAGGGAAGCCGGTACAGCCTCCGTTTCCTGGGCCTCAGCTTCCACCCGATGGGCCTCTCTGCCTCCACTTCACGGGCCTCGGCCTCCACCCCACGGGCCTCTCTGCCTCCTCCCCACAGGGCTGGCTGCCTCCTGCAGCCTGGCCTGGCGGGAGTCCCTGGGGAACAGCTCTGCGCAGGGCTCCGGGACAACACGCCAGCCTCACCTTGGAGTCCGTTTCCATTGGCGCTGGTGCAGGAAGGAGGCGGAGAAGCTTGGGGCCGGACCACGGGCGCGAAGGCGCTCTTTTGTTTCACTGCGGAGATGACATTGGCAGGTGAGAATGAGAAAATGCCGTGTGTACTGCTACAGTTTGAAGGGAGGGTGACCGAAGAGGCTGCCATGGTGGGGCTGGACGGTACTACTGCAACAAAGCAAACATCGTCAGGACGCGGCGCCGCGGCACAGCAATACCACACAGCGGGCGCTGGGCCTCGCCCCAGAATCAGAGCGCAAAACCCACAAAAACAAAACGCGAGATGCTTCTGGCCCGGCCACTCTCTGGATAACAGGCAAACTCTTTAGCGTTGGACTTTCTTTTCCAATTGAGCAGCCCAATTTGGTTCTGATTCTGCGTTTGTTTCCAATGGGGTCGCCTTGCGGCCCATTTTGGGTCAATTTGCGGTCGTCATTTAGACGTCCAGCCTCCAGAGTCACCCCTCCTTTTATCCAGTAGCTCACACCACAGAACATCCAAGCAATGCAGACATTTGACTTTGTAGTGAATATGAATCTGCGTGATGACGCGTGACAAAAACAGACACTTACTGCCGTAGGGAGAGTTGGCGGAGGAACCATTGAGAAATCCAGGCGAGCCCGGGACCCCGAGGCTGGCCATGCCGCCACTTCCATATCCATTCATGCTAGTGCTGACTGTGTTGTAATTGGACTGCTGGGGAGTACTGCTGGGGACGTATCCTCGCGGGGACACACTGCTTGTATTGCGACTGTAGCCGACTGTTAAAATCCCCCCCACCCCCGCCAAAAATAACGTTATTATCAGCGACAGACACTGGGGGGGAGGGTTTCCCCGGGAATCTCCACCACATATCACACATTTTAATTGACCTCACGCTTGACTCCAGCCCCAGCGCCTCTCGCCAGCTAAGACGACCTTATCACGCCAGCCCTGCTCCAGCCATCTCCTGGGCACGGCCTGCTCCGGCTCTGTCGGCTCACGGCCAGCCCGAGCGCCCTTCGATCTACCCGTCAGCTGCTTTCACGTTTCTCTTTAGAGGCAATTACCGACACCTCGGATTCCTGGTTCGTCCCAGCACACTACGTGAGCTCTCGGCCTCTGCAGACCCACAAATGCCATGGCTGACAAGGAGAGCTTGTTTGTGGCAGTAACTTCCTTTGAAAGGCTGTTTTGGGGTCTTCGCGTTTATGGTTTGCTGCTTCTGGAAGGGGGAGGGGGCGGGAGCGCCACTCCCGCCTCGAGAGTGTGGCTGGACGGCCGCAAACGGCACTCTGGCTGACGTGCTTTCTGAGATTACTCTCTGCACGTGTTTTAAAGGGGAGAACGGAAAGGGACTAGGAGCTGGCTCAAACGGCAAGCTACGGGATGGCCAGGGCGCCGGGGGCAGGGGGGGAGGAACTTCCAGGTCTTTCCCTCCATTTCTTCATTCCAAACTTAAACCCAAATCCCACCCATGCAACATATCCGAGAGTCCCACGTGCTTCCTACAGCACAGCTATCCTGGGCTTCTCCTGTCTTCCAGGGAAAGCAAAGTCGCACGTGCGTAAGTTAAGCACACTTCTGGCACGCAGCAGCCACCGGAGCGGCAGCCGGAGTCGCGCTAATTCCTCGCTGGGCTCCCGGAATACTCCCCAGCCCGGGCCGGGGGGCCCCCAGCAAGCTCCTCCCCCAGGAAAGGGGGCACCAGAGGGAAGCAGGCGCTCGCAGCAGTCCCAGGCTGTGCCTGCCCCGAGCCGTGCCCGGCGGGCGCGTACCTTGGTCGTTGGCTTGTGACGTCTCCGACACGTTCACGGCCAGCTGGCTGCCGAAGGAGTTGACGCTCATCATGCCGCCGTGTGCGGGCGCGTTGCCCAGGGCGGGGATCTGGTTGTGGTTGCGCGGGACGCTGTACAGGGCTTCCGCGATGTCGGCCGCTCGCTTCAGGATGATCTCCTGGGGCAGGGGCGCAGAGCCCGTCACGGGGGCCACCCGGGACCCCGGCCCGCCCCGCCTCGGCCCTCGGGAAGACAGCTGCACGGGGCGCCCGCGCCCGACGGCAGAAGTCAGTCCCCGGCTACGCCCCGGGGCCCGGACAGAGGATCTGGGCCAGGCCTGGGCGGCGTCGCTCCCGCCTCTGCTCCCCATTGGGATGGGCTGCCGGGGTCCTGCCCTCCCTGAGGCCCCGCACCCCAAAACACAGCGGGGCCCTCCGCTGTGTCAGCCGCTGAGTGATCTGGACAGAGTTCCAGGGCGTGCCCTCTCTCCTGGAAGGAACGCTCCTGCCTTGGGTTCCTGGCTCCAACTCCTCATCTTCCCCTTGAACCCTTGGCGTGAGGACAAACCCAGGAGGACGAAGGTGTTTTCCCGTCAGCGTCTCCCCGAGTAGCTGGAAGGCGCTGGCTGGAAGCGGCCAGCCCGGCGTGGCCCGGGCAGGAGGGCACAGGCCGTGAGACCGCGCGGCGCCTACCTGGTTGTTGTGTGGCATTCCGTACAAGGCTTCCACGAGATCCGCCGCCCTCTTAAGTAATACTTCCTAAAGGAAAAGCAAGCGCGGGGTTACTTCGCTGCAGGA
>JAQZBX010065584.1:0-16269 GCA_029593785.1 Cabassous unicinctus | reverse complement strand
CTTGGGGGTTGTCATGAGTGGCATTGTGGCAACAGATGTAGGCCATTTTACATCAGCATATACCACGCAGAACTGTGTGGGAGAGAGGGTGGTCTATGATGTGAAATGTGGTCTATGCTTGGTGGCAAAGCCCTAGGATGTGTATATCCATTATGGGTGATGTTCCACACTGATGAAGGATGTTGGTGTGGGATGTTGTGGGAGGTGTGGGAGGTGGGGAACATGGGAATCCTTGTAATTTCTGAGTAATAATTAGGTAATCTAAGCACCTTTAAAATATATATATATATAAAATAACATTTATGTAAGAAAGTACACATATATGCATATATATTTATATATCATTTTACAAATATTGGTATGTACTATGAAAAATCTTGATTTTTTATGAACAATAAAAAATAAATAAATAAATGACCTTATAGGGTACAGAAAAACAAGTTGTGAATAATTACAATTCTTTTTCAGCAGACCAATAATATGAAATACCCAAACTCTTCTCCTTTCCATCTCTACTGCTGTGGCACACTACAGTATCTCTTATAGACACCGTTAAGATAATGTAGTAATGGATGTAGTGAAATTGCAAGGGGAGGTAAGGTATTCCCTGTATCCTCAGATAAACACAAATGAGGAAGCAAAAGTCAAACATGCTTCATGGTAAATTAGCTCTGAGGACGTCAAATTGACCATTTTGCCCCTGCAGCCATTTAGTTACAAATGTAAACCATCCTTCACTATTTGCCATGATACACTCCTCTACAGAACAGATTGTACAGCCTTCATTTCCCTCTGGATACTATTTTAGTATTTCGAAGTAGATGAGCAAAATAAAAACAAAAAAACCCACCCCCAAGAAAAAACATACTCAGCAATAAATATTCTGTGTTGTTCTAAGATAAGTCAAAGCAGTTCTAAAAGAGTTCGAGTTGGGCTGTAGAAGGAAAGTGAAAAAATTCTTACCTAAGCACAGCTAAATTTTTTAATGTTTCTCCAACTTGAGGATGCATCCGACTCACGTTGTCTTCATAAATCTTTAATGCTCTTTCATATAATGGCAAGGCTTCAATGTGTTTTTTCTTATTTAAAAAAAGCAGTAAAGCTTACTTGAACACAATGGGTTTCTGAAATTATTCTAGATTAAGTTGACCTATCTTGGTAAGCACTTAAGTGTTAATAATATCCATAGATTAATTTATAAGTAATCATAATATAAAAAGCAGATAATAGCCAAAACTCTGAGTTTTAGACCTGACTTTGTAACCATTTGACCTTAATCCATAAACATAAGCACAAACCTGCCTTGACTGCCCAGTGAGTACCAAATCTGTTCCTTATCACAGGAAAATGCCACAAGCTTAAAGACATTATATATAGGGAAGTAGGAGTCTCCAGTATTTAAAATATTAAGCTCATATCCTAAACTGAACACTTAGATGGTGTTTTACATGAAGAGAAAGGAACCATCTTCAATAGTTTCAAGTATTAAAGGAATCATTAGGGGATAAATAATAAACCGAAATTTTCTTGAATTATTTGTAATGTGCCATACCTAACTCATGTTTCTCTGAGTCTATAACTTAAAATATCATTCATTTGTAAAGAATTAAAATGTGTGAACTTACCATTTGGCTATAAAGAACAGCTAAATTCACAAAGGCAGTCACCACACTAGGGTGCTTTGGGCCAAAGGATTTCTGTCAAATTTCAACAGCCAACTCATATAAAAGTATAACCTTGCCAAGTTTCCCCTAAAAAATGAAAGTGAAATATGAGAAGAAAAAAACAAACAAGCATTAAGCCAATAAAAACTGATCAGAGCTGTTCCCATTAAGATAAAATTTGGTATCAAAAAATGATTTGAGGGAAAAAAAATCTCAGTAAAAGCATTCTTCCAGTTCAATGGTTAATTTTATGGACTAGAATAAAATATATGAATAGATTACATAGTAATAAATAAAAAAGTAAAGTTGTATAAAAAGGAAAACATTCTCTTTGATGATTCAGAAAGCCCATTAGGATCACCAATTTTCTACTCACTGTTCCTGGTGGTAGAAAAATGTCAGTAATTTGCTACTGTACATAGTTCGGAGACAGCATCATAATAAACTCATTTTCCACTTATCTCTTTCCCTTTAAATATCTTCCAGACTCTTAACTATTTCCTCTTATTGAACGTTGGGCAGACTTGGTAACAATGATAGCAATGTCAATTTCAGTGCCAGCAAAGGTCCCACAAAGTAGGACAGTTCATGCAGCTCTGTGACTGCACTAAATGATAGCAGACTTATCTGGGTTTTGTTATTTTTATTTTTTAGAATGGCTATAAAAATTCCAAGCACTACTCAGGCTAGACCTCCGTGACAAAGAATGGTTGCATTTCATTTAGAAAATTCAAGAAAGAGTGAAATAGAAATGCTCACTTAATCGACTGCAAAGACCTAAGCCCTTACAATTGAGTGATTTGTTATGTTTATGGCTGCTTTGCACAGCAAATTTAATACTGGTTGAATTTTAGAACTTCTGAAATGTAATATATGAATAAGTTCTAATTAGAATGCAGATGAATGCATTTGTATTTGGAATGTATTCTAACAAAACCAAACCAGTATCTTAATTTAGTCTGAAATAATATTTTTAAATGTTCTACTCAGGTATTTGTTAAAAAATTAAATCATTATGATTTAAAAGATCATATAAATGATTTTGCTTATAGTACATATGGTTTAATTAGTATAATCATATGCTGAGGAAGGGTGATCAGGAGCTAACGCTCATCTTGAGTGTCTAAAGCTCTTTCATAGAGTTCTCCCACTTTATCATACTGTTTCTTTTCATTGCATAGAGCTTCCAGATTATTCAAAGACTGGGCACAGTCAGGGTGGTCTGGTCCTAGAACTCTCTCCCTCATTTCGAAGGAAAGCTTTAGAAACTGTTCAGCTGTTCTATGAACAAAACCCCAAGTGGTTTAATTAATTTATTCCCTAAAGGTCAAAATCACTTGCCGTCATTAAGTGGAGAAGTGATACAACATTTTTTATTCTTAAATCCATGATAGTTAAAATAAAGGATTGCACTCAAAATTCTCTTTCCCTCTTTCCCACCCTATCCGTTCCTGCCCTTTTCCAAAAACTGAAAATGCTTTCCCTCATAGTTTGAGGGTCTAAAGTATATGGATGACTGCCTCAATCTTCCACTTCTCCTAAAAGACAAACCCCATAAACATTTTCCTAACTAAACTTGTCAAAACTTTAATATTAGACCTAACTCAAGTGAAAAAACTTTTTACTTACTCCCTCTCCCTTTGAAGTTAGTACTAAATAGTTTTTTAAAAAAGAACCTTCTGTGAAGTGGGGATAAATATTTGTTACATTTTTCTGACATCCAAAGATGTCCATAACTACTTCTTTTTCAGAAAGTGTACATATAAATGCCATTTTGAGTCTTTTATATAAATCCAAATAAGCTGAAGAACAAACCAGCAACCATCCACATTCTTGTCTTTATTCCTCATTAATCTCGTTTCACCTTCATAAATATATAAAACAGTACAGCAGCTACAGTAACTTTCTAAGTACTAAGGAAACAATGTAAAAGTAGAGAAAAATACATGAAATTTGGCATGGTTTTTATCATTTTTTTTTCTAATTTTTATCAATTTTTTCTATGATAAACTTAAGAGAAATGGAAAATAGCCTTACATCTAAGAGACAAAATGGATACATGTTTTCATTACCCAACACCATGGTACTAACTCCAGGTTATTCTGAAGATAGTAGAGAACACCCAGTCATTGAGCATCCGAGCATTATAAGGTATGTCTTTACCTAAAGTGAGCTCTTCTAATTGTAGAGTGCTTCTATGTAAAAGGGTAAATCCATACTGGAGAAAACACACAGAAATAAAAGCAATCACCAAGTAAGTATAATCTGTGATTCTGAAACAATATACTGGGGTGTAAAAAATACATTTTTTTCTATTTTTCCTTTTATTTTTATTTTTTAAGATTTATTTATTTTATTTTATTTATCGCCCCCCCTTGCTGCCTGTGCTGCTGTGTCCATTCGCTGCGCGTCCTCTCCGTGTCCGCTTATCTCCCCCCTGCTGTGAGGTCCTGCCGCATCAGCCCAAGGCGCCGCGAGCCGGCCTGCCCTCACAAGGAGGCACCGGGAAGCGAACCCAGGGCCTCTCATATGGTAAACGGGTGCTCTATCCATTGCGCCACACCCACTTCCTGCCGTGAGATTGTTGCATCAGCCCACCGCACTGCTCATGCCGGCGTGCCCTCACAAGGAGGCCTCGGGACGCGAACCCGGGCCTCCCACATGGCAAACGGGGGCTCTATCCACTGAGCCACACCCGCTTCCCTCTATTTTTCCTTTTAAAAGCAAATCACTATAATCATAGAGGCATCTATTTCTCCACTTAGTTTTTCCAGTGTTTTCCTTATGTATTTTGAGGCAACCTGGTTATGCGCGTAAATGTTTATGATTGTTCTTTCTCCTTGAAAGATTACCCTTTTTTACTAATATATAGTGTCCGTCTTTGTCTCTTATAATAGTTTTGCATTTTAAGTCTATTTTGCCCTATATTAGTATAGCTACTCCCACCCATTTTTGGTTTTTGTTTGCTTGCAAGATTACTTTCCAGCCATTTGTTTTCAGCCTCCTTGAATCCCTGGGTCTAAGGTGGGTTTCTTGTAGACAGCATATAAATGTGTCATATTTCCTTATCCATTCTGCCAATCTGTATCTCTTGACTGGTGAGTTTAACCCAATATTCTTGGCTTCATTTTTGAAGGGTTACAACTATGGCAGGGGAGGATCAATGGTGTGGGGTATCAGTGATGGGGGATACACAGGAGGAAGTTCACCTGGGCATATATATAAGGTATATAGATATGTTCAAATGTTCATGGGGCATTGCCACAGTGGGTAGAGATCCACACAACAACTGAAAGATTATTCAACCCCCATCCTGGGGAGCTCTGCCATATTCTCTAATGGAACAGCAACAATCCCCCAAGTACAGGGGCAATGATTAGTGAAGAAGGATCGTCCATTGATGGACTCTTGATATTGATGACTATGCTTATGAGCCTTTTGCTTTTTGAATTTGCAACTTAGTCTCATGTTGTAGGGTGCCTAAGAATTACCTCCTGAGAACCTTCTTGTTGCTCAAATGTGGGCTTTCTCTAAGCCAAACTCAGCATGTGGATGCATTACCTTCCCCCCAGTGAGGGACATGACTCCCAGGGATGAGCCTCCCTGGCACTGAGGGATTACTAGCAAGCACCGGCTAGTGATACAACTGGAAGAAGACCTTGAATAAAAGGAGGGAAAGGTAAAGACAAATGAGTTTATGTGGCTAAGAGACTTCAAAGTGAGTCGGGAGGTCATCAGAGAGGTAATGCTTATGCACGTCTCAGCAGGATCTCATAGACGGCCAAAGTGGATACTACTCCAAACAGTGGGGCTCCTGAGGGCTCCAGAGACATGCAGACCCTATGGTCATGGCAGATAGCTCTGGAGTTTGGTGCCTTGCCAATGGGCCCTACTTGGAGATTGTGCTCCTGACTGTGACAGAGTTGGACTCAGATGTGACTTCTCTACATATGCCTCTTCTGTCCTTTTTATTTGAACCTATATTTGGTGCTGGAGTTGGTAGGTGTACATCCAAGAGACTTGGATCTCTGGGTTGTCCATGTGCCAGCTGGGCCCTGAGCCTTGGCGGAGTTGCAACACCTACTCTCCAGTTCATTGGACTCACCCAGGACAAGTAACAAGGAGGTGAGGATGGGCAACCACCACACCAAGGAACCGAGAGAGTCTACAACTGCAAGCAAGAGAGTCCCATCCATCAGCCATGTGGGATTGAAATCCCCTCTAAATTAGAGGTGGAGTGGGCATCACCATCCCAGAATCTTCAGGATTGGAGAATAAAATATGGACTAGAGTAAACTTACTGGTATTCTACTATAGACTTATTGTGATTCTAGCAATGGAAGAAATTACAGCATTGATGTGGAGACAGTGGCCACTGGAGGTGTTGAAGTCAGGAAAAGGGAAAAAGAGGTGCAATATGGGGGCATTTTCAGGACTTGGAATTGACCTGAATGACATTGCAATGACAGATACAGGCCATTATATATCCTGCCATAACCTACAGAATTGAGTGGGAGAGAGTGTAAACTACAATGTAAACTATAATCCATGCTTAGTGGCAATGCTCCAAAATGTGTTCATCAATTGCAATGAAAGTACCACACTAATGAAAGAAGTTAATGTGGGGAAAAGTGGGAGGTCTGGGGAGTAGGGCATATGGGAATCCCTTATATTTTTTTACGTAACATTTTATGTAATCTAAGTATCTTTTAAAAATAAATTAAAAGTATATTAAAAGAAAGTAAATCAACATTTTTTTAAGTGTCACACTGAATTAATCTAATGGTTATTAAGAATACACATTTCCACATGGCATCACATTCTAAAACTAAAAGCTTTTTTCTGAAAATGAGTATGAGATATTTTAGCAAAGTGAACATATACCTCAAAGTGGTTCAAAAGATTAGGACACACCATTAACTTGCAGATATTTATCAACCCCAATGCTAAAACACTTAAACAGGTACTTAAAATTGCACATAGCACTTTAAGTTATAACAAGCAAACACGCTATGTTTAGATTTTATCAGCAACTTAAAAAATAAAAATAATTTTTCTTGCTTTCAAGGGGAAGAATTTCTCTGCATTTGCATCTAACATAAAATGTTAACTAAATTTCTCTTATTCTCTTTTCCAAACTTTTAAAAACAAAAAGAATCAAACCAGCTTTAAAATCCATTACCCAATGTCTAACATTCAAATGAACTTTACAAATTAACTAATTTGTTCTTCTCAATAATACTGTCATTTAAACACATATAAACAAGAAAATTTTTATCCTTTTTCAGAAGTCACTTAAAAGTAAAGCTCCTACATGTGAGGTTTATGCACCTATATTACATTATTCTAAGATGCTCTTTTTCTCTTTGGTTCAAACTCAATACAAAAAAAATCTTTCATTACCAAGTTGCCTTTTCTCCTTGTGGCTCTCTGAGGACTTTTAAAGGATTTTTTCCTAAAATGTTCAGCTTGTTCATATCATTAAAAAAAAAAAAAAAAAGTAAAATAAGTCAAACAAAGAAAAATGTTCAAAGTATCAGACCTCTGTGAAATGAAAATATTCCTTATCTAGTGTAAAAATGTTTTTGGGTATTAAATATATTATTATTTCTAGATACAATATTCATATGGAAATATAAATCTCTAACAAAAACCTTCACAAAACAAATTATTATAAAATAGAAATGAATCTAATCACCCAAGCAGCTGGCATTTAACTGTTTTTAATGGCACTTAACTCAGTAGGGTAAGCTAATTAAATGAAAATCCAAAATTTGAATTTGATATGTCAACTTCTTCCATACAGGGTAATTTTTGGTCAAACATAAATCTAAAATTCATATTAAATTTGTATGAAACAATACTTCTAGAAGTTAAAAGAAAAAATTCTAGTATGTATCACTTATGATGGAACAAAAGAAATGATTTTTGACAGAGGAAGAGATTCCATTCAGTGGGTGCCTAATAAATATGAGAGAGATTATTTTACACTAAGAGCAAACTTTTTCAATAAAGGGCAAAGTGGTAAATATTTTAGTCTTGTGGGCCATACGGTCTCTCACAACCACTGAACCATGCCACTATAACATGGAAACAACTGAGACAACACATGAATGAAAAAATTTGGCTATGTTCCAGTAAAACCTTATTAACAATACTGGGGGCTGGCTGGATTTAGCTCATAGGCAATAGTTTGCTGACCTCCATATTATGTTCTCAGTATTACAAAGCCAATCGGTGAATGAGACAGGACTCAAACTAAGGGTTCTATGATTCCAAAGTCTATACTATACCTTCCAAGCATCTTCAAATAGAGATGACTCTTGTAGTTCTAATTTTCTGTTTACCCCATGAATACCCAGACCAAAAAATATTATTTGAACATGGTGTGTTCAAAAGAATAGAGAACAATGAAAAGTACACAGGCACAAAACAAAGCCTATCACAAAAGTACATTAAAAAACTGAAACTCTCCCTCATAAAACTAGAGTATGACTGATCTAAATCTTACTTATTCTGCTGCTGGTGCAAAGTTGCAAGTGCCTCCAGTTCACAAGTGATACGTGGATGGTCCACACCATAAGCATTTTCTGAGATTTCCAATGCCTGCTTATACAGCTGTTCTGCATTGTCAAAGTTCTTCCACTGCACATACACACTTGCTAGTTGATGGAGGGACTGAGCGATTCTCGGGTGATCTGGATCTAAAGCTGTTTCTTGAATTTCTAGAGACCTCTGCAAAGGCACCACAGCCTGGGAAAATAGGAAGGTTAAAGGCCAATAAGAGTGAAATACTGTAAGATCTGTCATCTGATGAACCATTAAAGATCTTAGAACAAAAAATGAAAAGCTGCATTAACTCCTTAGAAGGAGAGAAGAGTAAATACGACAGATCTCATGAAATCCCACACTGTCACTGGCTCCCTGATGAAGTCACCTGACTGAGAAGGCCTAGATCTTTGAGAAATTGCCCCAGAGTTTCATAAAGATCGGCTAAGCAAATCAGTTCTCCTCACCTTCACAGTCTTTCTCATACTGCTTCAATGAATCAAAATATTCTGCTGCCATCGCACTTTTGTCTTTGTCAACAAACTGCCAATCACTCAGCAACCCAGTAAAGGGTCCTCTGTTTTAACAAATAACAGTTATTTCATGAAAAACAAATTTTAAAATAGTGAAAATGCCAGAATTCATATTGAGCTAGTGACAATGATTAGTAGGCAAGTATAGTATAATAATAAGGTAAGACTAAAAATTTGGACTGATCTCTACTTCCAAGCTTTGTGACCTTGAGCAAGTTGTCTGATCTCTTTCACCTCATTGTCCTTATCTGCAGAAATGGAGACACCAACACTACCTGCTTCAGGTGTTAGTTACTGTCAGGAGATAATGGCACATAGTAAATACTCCATCGCATTTGCCGTTATCATTAACATTATGTTTACTCGTTAATGGGAATTTATCTGCATCCTTTTTAGACATATCATGATACGAAGTTTACAGCTGACCTCACCCCCAAATCACCTTACAAATGATGGAAATCAGAACAAAAAAAATTATTGAAATACAGAAAACCATCACAGAGTGTCTACTTTGTATTTTCATCAAGAAACTGAGTGTTAAAAGTAAACTTATTCATCTATAAATGAGATTAAGTAGGATGGGAGAGCTGGCATACTAAAGAATAAATTTGATTTCAAAGCAACCATGGAAAAGTGGGGTGGAGATCAGAAATAATGTAAGGAAGGGGTTCAGTGAAGAAATTTGACAAAGTTCACTGAAGAACAAAACAAATTATGTTATGAGACGTGACTAAATTTCTAAGTGAGGCAAGCAAACCCTCATGAAGCTCAATAGATCAGAAACCTGGCTCATAAAAATGTGGTTCTGCTGCTGATAAATTCAAACATCCCAGAAGAGACAAACAAAATAAATTTATGAATCACAAGGTAACCCCTTCTTTAAATAAAAATAATCCTGAATTTTTTTCACTAAAGTTTAAACTTTTAGCAAAATATTAAGAACACAAAGGTAGAGTGTGTTGCAGAAGGTATAAAAACAATATGGGTAATCTAAGTATCTTTTTTTAAAAAATTAAAAAATTTAATTTAAAAAAACTTTAAAAAGATAATAAAATTGTAAATTTTAACTAATGAAAAAATAAATAAAATCTCAAAAAAAAAAAACAAAAAAAAAAACCATAATATGGACATTAAAAATACCTTAGCTGCATGGTGAAATACATGGTTAGCTTTTATCCATTTGAAGAAATAATGCTTGGATCATCTATATACTTCCATCTTACTGTTTCCCAAACCTGTAGAAAAAAGGAAAAAATATTGCCTCCTATTTTCTCTAAGTTGCTATATATACAACAATGAATTTTCAAAAAGGAATTTATAACTTTTTCAAATTTATAGCTGTATAATTCAGGACATATTCATGTGATAAACTTACATTAGAATAAAAATTCAAAATGAAATTTAATTCAAACTTTTAGTTAATATATTAAAGATCTCAGAAATGTGGAGTGATAAAGTACTAAAAAGAGTAAAATATATTTTAAAAATACACAATAAAGGAGAAGGTTAAATCAGTGAAATAACATTCACACCCACAAATACTATACAGCATACTCAAATACTTCATTTGTATTTGTATGCATCTATAAATCAACCACAGAACTGCAGATGGTAATATAATATTAGCCAATATTTACTAAGCATTTACTGCTATCTGCCAGACATCATGTCTAATATCTCAGAAGGACCAAGGACTGTCTCTGGACAATCCCTGGGGTAAGCTTTAAAGTCGCCAAGGTTGTATAGCTATTAAGCTGTGAAGAATTGGGTTGTGAATGGAGGCAGACTGACCTGCAGAGGACAAGCTAATTATTATAGCATAACTCAATGGAACATAAAATTGAAAACAGTATTTTTTCTCTTCTAAAAAACCTATTTTTAAAGTAATAGCTACCCCTTAAAATAGTATATAAGCATATTTTTAGCCAAATTTTATATCTAACCTAAAATCATTGCAATTTCGTCTTGTATTTGAAACATTTAAAATAATAACATTGTAAAACCATGCAACGATATGTTGATATTTCTAAGTAAAATGATTCGTATCATTTCTAAGTTAAAAAAAAAAAAAAGGAAAAGAAAAAAAACCTTATTAAAAGATGCTTAGAACAAGATTTACTTGCAGATGTTGAAACTTGAGCAAGCCACAACCATAGTCAACAAACACATCTTGTGTAAACTGTGAATAAGGGAAGCCAGGACAGCCCAGGACATCTCAGGACAGAGTTCCATCAGTTCTGATTCACTCACTCTATTGTGACTAATATTGACAAGTCATAGAATCTAGGTAGAAAAACAAATTAACAAGGATTATACAGCACCTCCACAAGTAACTAGCAGTCATTTAAAGTTCTACAGTAATTCTTTTAAACTCATTAGCTCTTTATTCAAACTTATCATTAAAATGATGCATTAAACCAAGAACAGATTTCTGACAATAAAACACACTGTCCAAAAAAGCTTAATGAACTAAGAGTGCATATATAAGATTTATCACACCAAATATAGCACCATGCAGAAAAAAGTTTAGTGAAAAGTAAAACTGCATGAAATGTAATATTAAAACTGATGACAGGGTTCCAATTCTGGGAAGATGGTGGGAGAAAATGGCCTTCCTACTACAAACACCTAGTAATATCAGACACTATATAACATAACATTTCTAAATGCTCAGCTGAACTTGCAGAGAAGAAAGGGAAATCCCCAAGGTGCCAAAAATGAACAGGAAGCTGAGGATGAGGGAGATAAGTTGGGGGAGGCTGGAGGGGCTGAGGCTAGAATAAAGGCAGCAGTGCCAGTAACCTGGGTTTCCACACCCAAGGCAAGGAGTTGGAAATGCAAAACTTGCCAACACCAGCACCGCTTAAAGGCTCTACCTTCAGTGAGGAAGTACATGAGGAAAACATCTGCCCACAGGCATGGATCGACGACAAGGACACTTGTGAATGTGAGGGTGGGACGAGAAGTCCAAACCCTAGGAACCTACAAGCTGAGAACTAGTGAAGGATGTTCTTAATGTGGGAAAGTGTGGGAGGGGGAGGGAGTGGAGCATATGGGAATCCCTTATAGTTTTTATATAACATTTATGTAATCTAAACTTCTTTAAAAATAAAAAAAAATTAATTTAACTTTTAAAAAATGGATTCAAGTTCAAACTGTAAGAGCAAGGTTGCTTGAGATAAATGTTAAAAAAAGAAAAATTAAACACACTAACAACAAATAATTTTAAAATGTTACTTTAACTATACTATACTTGGAAACAAGTCGTAACAAAAGATGTGCAGGACCTTTATGGGGAAGAAGATAAAACACTATTGAAAGACACAAGTTGACTAAATAAATGGAAGGTTATTTAGGTTTCCATGGAGGAGAAGACTCATATCACAATTCTCCCCAACTTAATCTTTAAATCCAATGCAATTCCAA
The DNA here is from genome assembly GCA_029593785.1 of Cabassous unicinctus. Taxonomy (NCBI): domain Eukaryota; kingdom Metazoa; phylum Chordata; class Mammalia; order Cingulata; family Chlamyphoridae; genus Cabassous; species Cabassous unicinctus. Next base: position 4,097 of record JAQZBX010065584.1, on the reverse strand, counting down.
TTAAAATTCATGACACTTGCTGAGCCACTTCTAAATATACATATGGCAAATTAGCCAGGATGATTGTAAGAACAATAATAAGAGGGCACCTGCTCAAGCAAATATCAGGACTTACTTTAAAGTTCTAATAACCATGACATTGTGGTATTGGCAAGGGATAGGAAAAACGGGAATGAGAGAGCCTAGAAACAGGCCCATGTTAACATGTGGGCTTGATATTTGACAGGTGGCTTTACATATATCATACATATACACATATGTAAATAATATCTAAATAACTTTATGACAGCAAAAGTTTTTGTAAACAAGATACAACAGGCATTAACTAACAAGGAAAAAAGTTGACAAATTTGACCTCATTAAAATAAAACTTTGTATTATGAATGACACTATAAAGTTAAAAGACAAGAAACAAACAGGAAACAGTCATTTATTTCCCAACTCTATAACAAAGGATTTGTATGCAGTACGTTTAAGAACTCCTGCGAGTTTCATTTTCTTAAAAAAGAAAAATATTGTTTGTAGTAAAACACCTTAGAGAATTTGGGAGAAGAGAAAAATAGATGTTTATGACCCAATCTTTCAATTCTTTTGCCTTTATATTATTATTTCTTGGTCATTTCTATCACCCTATACAAATAAAGAATTACATGTAATTAAAAATCTTAGGTATACAATCCAAGTGAATTCCACCATTGCTTGGGAATTACCTGGTTCTTTTATATATATATATATACATATATATATGTATATATGTATATATATATATACACACACACACACTTGAAAAAAAATTTTTAAAGATAACTAGATTACATAAATGATACATAAAAAGTATAGGCAATTCCCATATGTTCCACCCCTAACCCTCGCCCACTCCCCCACACCAACACCATCCTTCATTAGTGTGGTACACCTGCCACAATTGATGCACATATTGGAGTACCACCAAGTATGGATCACAGCCCACATTATAGTTTACACTCTCTCCTGCACAATTCTGTAAATTATGACAAGAAATATAATGGGCTGCCTCCATCACTGCAATGTCATTCAGGACAATTCCAATGCCCTGAAAAGTTCTATCTGAAAGAAGACCTATATGAAACACTGATGAAGGATATTATCTAAATTGCCTGTTCACCCAGCACTGTTGGAATTGAGAATAGATTTAATTTCTCACAGGTTACCAACATCTGTGAAAGTTTGGGGGTAAATAAAGCAATGCTGTTTCTATTTTTTGTACTGCAACTGATAACAGGAATTCAATAAAACATGATGCAGGAAAATGGCAGTTTTATGGGGCTGCTAGAGTCATCGAGTTTATTTTCGTGTACCATTTAATTCAATTCAATAAACATGTGCTGGGACTTACTACACATTATTGAATATAAACTGCTACTCATTATGAATATAAAAACAAGTAAGGCATGGTTCCTATCATCCAGAAGCAGGCCACATGTATATATATATATATATATATATAGAAATCAGGAAAATAATTTTATATAAGTATTATTAGTGAGTTAGCAATGCAAATTACATTTATTTAAAGCCAGAATTTGGAAAATATTGGGCTAAAGAAAATCAGTAAATAAAGGGTTTGTTTTAAAATAGTGACACAATACTTACTAGTAGTCTCTTTGTTAAGCATTAAGATGTGTAAAGAAGGCAAAAAACAAAAAGTAGCCCATGATCCCTTTTCAAACAGATCATTGCAATGAACATTATGAAATATATGGAAGATGACTCACACTCCAAAACTGTACTTATGCCAGCTACTCATGTTAACAGCTGCCAGATATACTGCTGCAATACTGATGACAATAGAAAAGGATGGTGGAAATGTCATGGGTAATTTAAAGTTTTACAAGACTTTTTTTTTTTTTTTTTTTTCATTTCAAATCTGGTGCTTAAGATGAGAATGTGGAATTAAAAGCTAGGAGTACTCAATTCAATGTCTAGAAATAAGAGTTGTGCTAGGATTACTATCTATTATGGTTGATACAAAAATATTAATTTTTTCACCTCTGGTTTGGAATAGACAAAGTAGGATGAAGATGTACAGAAGAAAAAAGGAGTGGAACATTCTAATGCCTTATCTAAAGGCAAAATATTAATAGATATGCATAAGAGAAGAATTTCTATTTTAAAATTTAAAGTTTATCAGGATTTTGAGAATGGAGACAATTACAAATTTCAACCGTTTTTCTTTGAAACTGAACAAATGTAAGTTAATACTACAAAATGTTAATATCGGACAAAAAAACAAAATAAAACATTATACTAAGTGAAGGAGACCAGACACAGAGTACTAAATATTGTGTGATTCCATTTATATAAAATGCAAATATAAATCAATTTATAAAGATGAAGATTAGTGGTTAAGAGTGGTTAAGTAGGTATGAGGAAGGAATACTAAGGGGTGTGGAGTCTTTTTTTTTGAGTAATGAAATTGTTCTAAAATTTTCAAGATGATGAATGCACAACATTGTGATTATACTAAAAGCCATTGATTATACACTGGATAGACTAGCCAGATAGAGCAGCTATGTAGAGTGGGGGAAGCACAGAGAGATTGAGAGGCGAGCAATTTTCTTGTTTCTTTGTCTGTTTTTTATTATTATTTAAATAATGAAAATGCTCTAATAATGATTGAAGTGATGAACACACAACTATGTGCTTATACCAAATACCACTGATTGTACACTTTGGATGAATTCTATGCTTTATTAATATGTATCAATAAAACTGAAAAAAAAAAATCCAACCTACATACATATCTACTGATATTCAAGGACATGTGACAAAATAACATTTTTTTTGTGCCTCGGCTGTATGCTCACTTTCCCAGAGCTAGGGGCCTCGAGCAGGTGATACAGACCACACATGGGTGGGTCCCAAACGAAGGTGAAGATGGCCTTCTTTTGCAACCCCCCAGTAGGGAAAGAGTTAGTGTGATGAAAATTGAACAAATATATCCAGCAAGCCATGACAATTCATGAGCTACTCAATCTTTAGTCATAAATGTAGTCACATTCTCACAGGTTGTTAGTATCACTGTTAGAATAAACAGAATCTGAGTGGCCCAAGAGACTGAGGGACTGATAGTTCTTAGTTTCACACATGTGAGGAAGGGTCAGCAGCCAAAACAAAACATGCAGAAGGTCATTGAAATTAACCACCAATTACCGTGCAATCATTTTTCTGAAAAGGGTGATATAAAGGGCATTGCAGATTGTAGCAGACGACAGTGTCATTCTAGCTTCTTCTCCTGCATCGGTTTACCAAAAAAAAAACAAAAAACCACTCTGGAATTAAGCAGTTTTTACCACTGAGCCATCAACAAATACCCCAGGGGGAACAACAGCGTTCCTGCCATCTCATCAGTGGCATCACCACCCTGAGGAAAAAGCCAGGCTTTGGCCAGTCTTCCTACTGCAGAGTTGCACAAGCTGTCACTGTACAAATGCACTTTGCTTTGAAGATACATTCTGACTACTGTATATTAAAGTAAATTTTAAGACCAAAATCTTTTTAATGGCAATTCTATATCTGCCATTAGTTTTTAAGACGGAATGTATTTTACAAGGTAATTACTCAACTCCAAATAACCTTCTAACAGGCGAGAGTTCTTATGTTGAATTTTAAGTCTCATATAAGAAAGGAAGGAAAGCTGATGGAGTGAAAGGCCGCATCAAAAGGAAAAACACTTACCTGCTCTTTACTCAGTTTAATGTCTGAAGAGTCACATTTTGCAATTATAACAGATTTTGCATCTTTTGGATTTAAAGCATCAAGATAAACTATAGGCCACAACTTTTTATTTGGAGGAAAAAAAATGAAATTCTGTTCTAATAATACAAAAGCTACGGGAAGCGGATGTGGCTCAATCGATAGGGCTCCCGTTTACCATATGGGAGGCCCCGGTTCGCTTCCGGGGGCCTCCTGGTGAAGGCAAGCCAGCCTGCGCTGTGCGGTGAGCTGATGCAGCCGGACGACCCAACAAAGGGAGACAAGCAGACACAGAAAAACACACAGCAAATGGACACAGCGAGCACAAGCATCAGGGGGGGATAAATAAATAAATAAATAAA